>JAGWEN010000761.1:0-57833 GCA_018703685.1 Orius laevigatus
CACCACCCAAAACCTTGTCTAAAGGGGCTCTTCCTTCTTTTCTTAAAGCTTATTTTCCTAAAGGGAAATTTTCCAAATCCCACTACCTTAAAGGGCTCCTCTCTAAAGGGGGATCTAATACTCCTTAATAAAGGGGAGTAACTACTCCCTTCTCTTATTCTCTTCTCTTAAAACCCTCTCTCTCTGAACACCTAAAGGTTTAAAGGGCTCTACCTCTCTACCTCCCTCTAACTTCTTTATACCCTGCGAAATTTTTTCCGTTAATATCTCTTCCTTCTCTCATCCCTGTTCCTTCCTTTTCCCCCTAATACCCTTCTACTTTATTCCCCCCTTCTTTAATTTTCTCAAGTGGTGTATCCTTATCCATTTTTTTTTTTCGCCGCTTATCATTTTTCCCCTTTTCTCTGTTATCCCCCCGTTCGCCTGTTTATTCCCCTTCCCTCTTTATTCCCCCTTCATGTCCTTCTTTTTTGGGTTCCCGTCCCCATTAAAAGGCGTTGCTCGTTAATTCTCTTTCCGATTTTCATATAATTTGACACCACTTATTCGCTATTCCTGTATTCTTTTTCATGACAAAGAGACTCCTTTCTCTTCTTCTTTGTTACAATTCTTCCTAAAAAGAGTTTTTTTTTCTTTTTTTGCGTCTGTCCGGTGTCCGCGTCCTTGCCCCTTTTTTACAACATCTCCCCCTGTTCTATAAAATTGCGTTAAATAAAGGAAAAAAAAAAAATAACAAAGTAAAAAAAATTAAAAAAATAAATAAAACAAATAAAAAACCAGTCTTTTTACTAAATCTATAAAATGGTTTCCAAACCAGTCAAAAAGGGATCCAAACCATTCTAAAAGTGGTCCAAACCAGTCTATTCAGAGGTCCAAACCCGTATAAAAGTGGCCCAAACCCAAGGGTCTACAAGGGGTCCAAACTAGTCCAAAAAGGTCCAAACCAGGGGGTCCAAATCAGTCCAAAATTGGCCCAAACCAGTCTAAAAGTGGCCCAAACCAGTCTAAAAGTGGCCCAAGCAAGTCTAAAAGTGATCCAAACCGGTCTAAGAGTGGCCCAAACCAGTCTAAAAGAGGTCCAAACCAGCCTAAAAGTGGTCCAAATCAGTCCAAAAGTGGTCTAAACCGGTCGAAAAGTGGTTCAAATCAGCTCAAAAGTGGCCCCAACCAGCCTAAAAGTGGCCCAAACCAATCTAAAAGAGGTCCAAACCTCTCCAAAAGTGGTCTAACCGGTCGAAAAGTGGTCCAAATCAGTTCAAAACTGTCGAAAAGTGGTCCTAACCAGTCTACAAAAGGTCCAAACCATTCTAAAAGAGGTCCAAACCTGTCCAAATCAGTCTAAAAGTGGTCCAAACCGGTCTAAGAGTGGCCCAAACCAGTCTAAAAGAGGTCCAAACCTGTCGAAAAGTGGTCCAAATCAGTCAAAAAGTGGTCCAAATCAGTCAAAAAGTGGCCCAAACTAGTCTAAAAGTGGTCCAAACCTGTACACTCTGGCCGTACCTGTATAAGCTGAAAGGTGTACTCTTGGGTTTTGTTGGTATCGAGTTTGCCGATGTCGGCGAGCAGTTGCTGGAGGATGGCGATGACGTCATATTTGTGGATATCGAGGAAATGAACCAAAGGTTCCGGAAATGCGGAATACAAGAGGCTAACGACGGCGGTGAGGTAGCTCTCCAAATCGGCCCTTCGCCTCTCAACAAACTCGGGCTCCTTGTTCTTGATGAGCCTTTTCGGCGGGAGGGTATCCTTCGCTATCCCATGCTCGCTCACCAGCTTCGAATGGAGGGCGGCAAACTCTTTAAAACGACGTTTCGTCTCCCATTTCACCATTCCGACACGGATTTTAATCTTATAAAACGTAACGCCCTCCACTTCTTCCACTTCCGGAATGTCGACGCTCCAGTCTTTCTGGTTCCCCAACAAACTCGCTGCCATTTCTCTATTTACGCTTTTATATAAAGAAAAAACATAAAAAACAAGGAAACCGCTCCTAATTTCATTTCCGTTTGGACGCTCGGCTTTCCCGAACAGTCATTCCTGTTTACTGATAAGATTGATAACAGTCGACATTGAAACCTCCTGAAGGCTATCCGGCATTCAGTGCTGCCACCTTAAACTCCAAAATTTCAAGAAATCCAATTTTCAGTCTAATTTTTACTTTAAAAATCTAATTTTCTCTCTGAAACTCCTTTAAGTTCTAATAATAATGGACTTTCTCAAAAATTATGTGTAAATTATTGGTTTTCGAACGAAATCTCAATTTTGGTGGGGCGGAATGCTGCCGTGTTCCTAGCCCTAACTTCCTAAGCCTCTTGTTGAAAATCCAAGAAAGGTGATAATAGCCCCAAGGCTGTTCACCTATAAAATCCAAGACCCAAAAAATTCCAATTTTTCGTCCAAATTTCCTGAATTGTCAGGAAAAAAGGCAATTTTTTTGTTTGAAAATCTCAAATTTATTCCAAAATTCTATGTAATAAAATTTTCTGTCTAAAATTCAATAAATATATGTATGTACCTAAAAAGACAAATTTTACCAAAAAACTACGAAAATTTAGTTTATAGAGACAATGTTCTGTCCGAAATTCCCCAAATTGTGCGACAAGAAGGGAATTTAAAAAAAAATCCCAAATTGATCTTCAAACCAATTTTCTTTCAAAAATTTAATTTTCTGCTGACATTTTTCTTTCAAAAGCCCATTTTCTGCCTGAAACTCTTCTATTTATCTTTAAACCTACTTTTTTAATGACCCATTGATACAATCGCCTTACATAAAAGAATAAAAATAATTAATTTTTTAATTATTTTATATTTAGAGAAATTTTACAAAGAAATCATGTATAAGTTAACCGAATTTAAATTCTGATATGAAATGTTGGAAAAAATTCTGGCGATCTTAAAATCACATGATGGAATTCGATGAATGAAAGTTTTCCATCACCATCGACATCCCCCTCATCGATCGCTTTATCGTAGACTTGCGCCATTTCATCCGCCGACAGTTCATTATGAGTCAGAAGTCGTAAAGCAGTATATATGTCCTCGGAACCGATATAGTTATCATTATCGAAGTCTAAACAAAATATTATCAGAAGAAAACGACAGGAAAATCATCACCATAAATTTTAAAAGCGTAAAACACTTTAATATCGCGACTCGCTTGCTCGCTGAAAATCGACAGCATGTCCAAGAAATCTTCAAAACTTTGATTTCCAGAGCCGTCTTTTGAAAACACCTGGCAGATTCTCGTCCGAAAAGGGTTTTCCTTCAACAGAATCAGTATTTCATGATTTTAAAAATTACAAACTCTTAATTCTGGCAGTTTTTCGATGATGCTGAGCGGCACTGTGATGCTTGTCGCATTATTTTTATCCATCGTCTGTTCCGAATTACTGCATATTCCGTAAAATTTTTTCTGCACTCTAAAATCGAAGGTTTTTTAAAGCATTTTTATTATTAAAAACACAAACCTTAATATTTCTTTCCTTGTAAAAAACGTGCAGTCCTAAAAAAATTTGTAAAAATTTGGCTTATTAATAGCCAAAAAATGGAGTCTATTGAGACCCATGAAGTACCTAGACATGTACCTGATAATCTTCCAGTTGTTCTTCTGTAAAAACGACGATTTTGTTACCCATGCTTGGGGTCACAGTGGCAAATATCTGAATGGAAGGGAAAAAAAGGTAATTGGGGTTGGACGGAACTAACGAAATTTAATACCATTAGGGAGCAATCAACTAAGTGGGTCCATCAGGCAATGGCGCACGCCCATTAGACACATGCAAGGGGGTAACCCCCCCCCCATCAGTTAAGACACCTTTTAATTTAAAAAAATTTGGCCGTGAAAATCAACTTTGACATTTGGAAATACCATGAAGTGTCCATCTTACACCCTCCCATCACTTCCCCCCTATCTCAAACCCTCCGATCACTTCCCCCCCCCCTCGCATCTCTCCCCCCTTCACATCTTACATCCTCCCATCACTTCCCCCCTATCTCAAACCCTCTCATCACTCCCCTTCCCATCTTACACCCTCCCATCACTTCCCCAACTCACTCTCTCCCATCACTCCCCCCTTCCATCTAACAACTTACCAATATTTCCCCCTCCCATCACTCCCCCCTTACCATCTTACACCCTCCCATCACTTCCCCAACTCACATTCTCCCATCACTTCCCCAACTCACATTCTTCGATCACTTCCCCAACTCACACCCTCCCATCACACCTCCATATCTCAAACCCTCCCATCACTTCCCCCCTCCCATATCACACCCTCCCATCACTCCCCCCCCCATCGCAAACCCTCTCATCACTCCCCCTCCCATCTTACAACCTCCCATCACTTCCCAACTCACATTCTCCCATCACTTCCCCAAGTCACACCCTCCCATCACTTCCCCCTCCCATCTCACACTCTCCCATCACTCCCCCCTATCTCAAACCCTCTCATCACTCCCCCTCCCATCTTACACCCTACCATCTCACACCCTCCCAACACTTCCCCAACTCACTCTCTCCCATCACTCCCCCCACCCGCCATCTAACAACCTAACAATACTTCCCCTCCCATCACTTCCCCAACTCACTCTCTCCCATCACCCCCCCCCATCTTACAACCTACCAATACTTCCCCTCCCATCACTTCCCCAACTCACACCCTCCCATCACTTCCCCAACTCACACCCTCCCATCACTTCCCCAACTCACACCCTCCCATCACTTCCCCAACTCACACACTCCCATCACTTCCCCAACTCACTCTCCCCCATCACTTCCCTATTCCCTCACAACTTCCCGTCACTTCCTCATTCCCTCCCATCACTTCCCCCTTCCCATCTTCCATCCTCCCATCACTTCCCCCTTCCCATCTTACATCCTCCCATCACTTCCCCCTTCCCATCTTACATCCTCCCATCACTTCCCCCTTCCCATCTTACATCCTCCCATCACTTCCCCCTTCCCATCTTACATCCTCCCATCACTCCCCCCCCCCATCTTACAACCTACCAATACTTCCCCGTCCCATCACTCCCCCCCTTCCATCACTTCCCCCCTCCCATCTCACACCCTCTCATCACTTTCCCTCAACTCACTCTCTCCCATCAATCCCCCCCATCTTACAACCTACCAATACTTCCCCCTTCCCATCTTACACCCTCCCATCACTTCCCCCCTCCCAACTCACTCTCTCCCATCACTTCCTCATTCCCTCACACCCTTCCATCACTGCATTCCCGCACAACATCCGATCAATTCCCTTATCTCCCACCCTCCCATCACTTTCCCAACTCACAACCTCCCATCACTTCCCCCCTCCCTTCTCACACCCTCCCATCACTTCAGTTGGAAGGTTGAAATGACAAAAGGCAAGTAATAAAAATGAAACCTTTATTAAATTATTTCAACAAAGTTTGGTTCCATGAGGTGAATCGCAATCAGGAACGGGATCTTGAACGACTGCGGGAGCGGTATGTAGAACGACTGCGGGAACGGGATGTCCAACGACTGCGGGAACGGTAGGTCGAACGACAGCGGGAACGGGATGTCCAACGACTGCGGGAACGGTAGGTCGAACGACAGCGGGAACGGGATGTCCAACGACTGCGGGATCGCGATGAAGAAGACGAGGAGGACGACGAGGAAGAAGACGATGAGCTGGAGGACGAAGAGGACGAGCGTGAGGAGTTGCGTCGCTTCATGTACCTCTTCGTCGATGGCCTCTTCATGTATTTCTTGGTGTAGTCCTCTCTGACGAAAATTTGACTCCATTCGCACAAGCGTGAGCATAAAAACGTTCTGTCGAGGTTTCTGCACGCGTTCATCATGCTATCGAAGTCTTCATAAACGACGATACCAGACATGTTGGTGTAAACGTTGGCGAAAACGATAGGACCGGCGGCCCTCATGTGTTGCCTCAGATCCTGCCAGCAAGTAGAACGCGGCAAATTCATCACGCGGACCCGATAAGGGGATTTTTCAGAACTTCGATGAATTCTTGAAATCTTCGCATACTCCACTTTGAGCCGATATCCGTTGTACCGGAAGCCCCGAGGATAAGTGACGACATCTTCTGCATCAGTCGCTGAATCAAATTCGACAAAAGCAAAAGGTGCGAACTGCGTCGTCAGATTCAATTGGATCGAAAAAATGCGACCGAAGCGACCAAAAATATGTTTAAGTTTTTTCTTTTTCGTTTTCTGTGGGAGATTTCCCACGTAGACGACTCGTTGATGACAAGTTCTCGGCATTTTTTCTCCCCAGTACAGTTCTAAACAATTTAAATGAAATTAGATAATAAATTACATTAAAATGTACCAGTACATACCTCTATCATCCACTGGAAATTTCAAAAACAACGAAGAACAAAATGGCAAACGGCAGAGAATCCGTTATCAGGCCGCCATGTTTATTTTCATTTCCACCGCCTTCTCAATCGAGAATCCACCTAATGTACACAAAATTCATCGACTCCTTCAAACTGAACCTATAGTACTGAGATAAATCACAATTTAAAAAAATACTAATTACAATAATAAAATTAAAAGTTAAGAAAGCAAGAACCATCGATTTCCGTGTCGATGTCAAGATTCTGAGATTATAACCACTGATGATCATAAAAACCTCAACGCGATCCAAACAATAGTGGTTTCACATAGAAGATTTCATAATTTTAGATTTAATTCAATATTCTAGTAAAGTTTAACGTCTAACTTAATGTTTTCAAGCATAAATTGTCTCTATTATACAATTTAAGGAAACTTTTACAAATAAAAAGTATTTTTACGAAAAGTGGTATTCGTGTTTGACTTATTCGATGGTACAAAATATTAGGTATACAATCATGGATCATTTATTTATAAAATTATAATAAAGAGAAGGTAAAAAAAGAGAAAAATTGTAAGGCAGGCAGGATTTGAACCTAAAACCTTAAGCTTTCCATGTTTTTATAAGAAATATAAAACGTTCTCCCCCTCCCTATGTAACTGTGACTTTTCTGCTCAGGAAAGGTCTATAGGTAGCTACGAAGCTAATAGGACGAATCTTTTCAGAATTCTTTCAGACAGGATGATTGAATTTAGGACGGCAGAATGATACAATTAATACAAAAAGTTTATTTTTATTAGGTAACTTTTTTGGAAATAATAGTTTAAATTTTTTAACAGAAAAATAAATTTTAGTCAGTACGAAGACCATTGCGATTTAAAATCACATCTTTAATTTTGATAGCAGACTTGTATTCTTCCTAAAAAAAAAAATAGGTAACATAAATATGTAAATAAATAAAAACTCACTTTAAATTGACAAAGTTTTTTCAAATCAACTTTGTTTTTGGCCTGCTTGTACTTGTGATGGAAAAGAAGTCCATCCTGGTACAAACTTGGGCGAGTCTAAAAGTAAAATATTAAAAATAGAAAAATAAAAATCGACAGGCATTCAAGCAGTTACTCACAAATTGGGGCTCGATGGGAGATCCGCAGACGCTATTGAGCAAAGCAACTTTTTCAAACATTTCAACAACGAGCCAATATAGATGAACACCACCTGAATCCATTGGATGCTCCTGGATTGAACTGATATCCTCAATCGAATATTTCTTCACAAGAACCATTGTGGCAATCACCGCATCAAGCTCCCATCCACGAATCTCATATCCTTCCATCTACAATAAATAATTCAAAAAGCTCCCAAATAGAAGAATAACCATCAAATGCTGCACTGCCAAGACAGGAATCCAAAGGTGACGTCCCACAGAAAATAAATTTTTATCTTTCATCAAATTCAAAGTCGAGAAAAACAAATTATTTTTTTCTTCATGGAGATTTTTGTCGTCATTCGAGCTTGTCAAAATTTTGATGAAATCAAATCCGTCTAAAATTTAAAAAATCAATTCTGCCCAATTAAAGAGATTTTACGTTTTGGTATGGACGGTTTTATCTTGCATATGTTCTTTTTCGCATCAACATCGACAAAATATTCATTGATTTCGATGTGAGGATCGCGCTGAAATATGATGCCGTAAATTTTGCGCCGGAGATTTTCCAATATCTAAAAAAAAATCATTTTTCTTTGTAAAATAAAAATTTTACCTTAAAAGCTATTTTGTTTTCCACGGTTTTTCTGGGGTCTTGGAGCCACACTTGCTGAAAATACTGCTTGTGGATGAGAACGTTGAAGACAAATCTTGGGATTTCGGTGGAACGATGCAATTCGACAACTTTTCTTTCAAAATGTGACCCGCAAATCAGAGTATTCTCTGGAAAGGAATTGTAATTTAAAACAAAAAATTAATTTACCTTCATGTGGAAAATTCAAATCGTAGAAGTTTAAACTGTGTTGGATTACTTCCACTTCAGGTAAACCGAAACACTTAAGCGATAACAATTCATCAACAAAACGATTCGTTGCGAGCCCATAAAAATAATCTCTGATAAACTGGGCGACTTTAAAGATCAAATTGCCTTTCTGCGTCGAGCCGAGCAATGAATGAAACTTCTGAAAATGGACATCAATAAAATGAAAAGTTTATCTTTAACAATACCTTGAGAGCTCCAACGGGCAAGTAACCGTTTCCGACAAGCGTGGCGAATAGTGGAAGCTTGTCGAGCTCCAAATTTAATAATTGGATAAGACCATCGGTCATGAATGCATCGGTATCGAGCGTCTTCATGTTGAGTTTATTGATCGAAAAATAATAATCTGCAGCATTAAAAATGACGAAATCGGAATCTTGAGCGAGGATCCCAAAACATTTATGCTTTCTGGCATACAAAGCCATTTCAACGTCACATTCCATAATCGACTGGTATACCTAAACATAAAAGTAATTATTTGAATCGGGCAAAATATTACATACAGTGACACCATATTCTTTGAGCACTGAGATGAGAGTATCACGGATGTTGGAAGGGTAAAGTATGGACTTGCAGGTACACTGATTGGAATCGAGTTTGTGAAACAAGGAGTTGATATTTTTCCTTTGATTTTGTCGATTGGTAAGCCACTTTTGATGTCTTTGGGGGTGAACGAATCCGTCCAAAAAGACAGTCAGTTTTATATCGAAAGAGAGAAATTTCTCCAAAAATTTCTGAAGAGAATGCGCGAATTCTTTGAGCTGCCCTCCGCTGATCCAGGGTTTGTGCGCGCCGTATATTTTAAACAAGCAGGAATTTAAATCTATCACAATTTCAGATTTCTTCCCATGACGCTTTCTGAAATCAATAGAAAGTTTTTAGACTTTTGGAAAGAAATAAATTGATTTCATTGCCAAATAAATTAAAAATAATCCCAATAATTCCTAATCCTACATTTTTATCTTTGGTTTATTACAAAAACGAATGATATACAAAATGGAAACAAGATAAAACAAAATTTTTGTTCACTTTTATCATCAGTTTCTATCTGAAATAAAAAAAAATTAAATTGAATTTTTTTAAAAATTTAATTAAGATAAAAGTCCTCTTGGCTGGACTTTACGTCTTACTTGTATAGTCTGGCCAGTTTACCGATATTGCAATTTTTGATGCAATGAGAATTGTTGTTCTTCATAAACGTTTCCAGACCGGAAACTCCCATTTTGAAAAGCTGAAATTATAAATTAATTACCTACATGAAATCACTTTTATAGCTTTTATTATTGTATTTTAAATATAAATGTACATACTGTGGAGCGGGGAAAACTTGTGGACTAGCCAAGAATCAAGGACGGGTTGCCGCGTGCGCGTGGCGTGTGCTCGGTAGGTGTGATCGATCGATTGTTGTAATGGTACCCATCGATGTATATAAGTTACCGTTACTATTATGTATAAGTTATTATGTTATTTAGTTATATAGTTATTATGTGTATAAGTTGTTATAGTTATAAGGTAACTTATATACATCGATAGACCGTTTTTGGCAGCATTTGACCGGTTTAGGCAGTATTTGACGGCTTGGGCAATATTGACCGTTTTAGGCATCATTTGACCGTTTTTGGCAGCATTTGACCGTTTTGGAACGTATTTTACCTTTTAAGGCATTATTTGACGGTTTGGGCAATATTTGACCATTTTAGGCACCATTTGACCTGTTTAGGCAGTATTTGACCGTTTTGGGCAGTATTTGACCGTTTTGGGCAAAATTTGACCGTTTTTGGCAGCATTTGACGGTTTGGGCAATATTGACCGTTTTAGGCATCATTCGACCTGTTTAGGCAGCGTTTGACCGTTTTAGGCAGTATTTGACCGTTTTTGGCAGCGTTTGACCGTTTTGGACTGTATTTTACCTTTTAAGGCAGTATTTGACCGTTTTTGGCAGCATTGGACGGTTTGGGAAACATTTGACCGTTTTTGGCAGCATTTGACCGGTTTAGGCAGTATTTGACGGTTTGGGCAATTTAGACCGTTTTAGGCATCATTCGACCTGTTTAGGCAGCGTTTGACCGTTTTAGGCAAAATTTGACCGTTTTTGGCAGCATTTGACGGTTTGGGCAATATAGACCGTTTTAGGCATCATTCGACCTGTTTAGGCAGCGTTTGACCGTTTTAGGCAGTATTTGACCGTTTTGGGCAACATTTGACCGTTTTTGGCAGCGTTTGACCGTTTTGGACTGTATTTTACCTTTTAAGGCAGTATTTGACGGTTTGGGCAATATTTGACCATTTTAGGCATCATTCGACCTGTTTAGGCAGCGTTTGACCGTTTTAGGCAGTATTTGACCGTTTTGGGCAACATTTGACCGTTTTTGGCAGCGTTTGACCGTTTTGGACTGTATTTTACCTTTTAAGGCAGTATTGACCGTTTTGGGCAAAATTGACGTTTTTGCAGCATTGGACGGTTGGGACATATTGACCGTTTTTGAGCTTTTAGGCAGCGTTTTGACCGTTTAGGCAGTATTGACCGTTTTGGGCACATTTGACCGTTTTAGGCAGCATTGACCGTTTTAGGCAGCAGTTTGACCGTTTTGGGCAACATTTGACCGTTTTTGGCAGCATTTGACGGTTTTGGGCACATATAGACCGTTTTAGGCATCATTCGACTGTTTAGCAGCGTTTGACCGTTTTAGGCAGTATTTGACCGTTTTGGGCAACATTTGACCGTTTTGGGCAGCGTTTGACCGTTTTGGACTGTATTTTACCTTTTAAGGCAGTATTGACGGTTTGGGCAATATTTGACCATTTTAGGCATCATTCACCTGTTTAGGCAGCGTTTGACCGTTTTAGGCAGTATTTGACCGTTTTGGGCAAACATTTGACCCGTTTTTGGCAGCGTTTTAAAGACCGTTTTGGGGGCAAAATTTGGACCGTTTTTGGCAGCATTTGACGGTTTGGCAATATTGACCGTTTTAGGCATCATTCGACCTGTTTAGGCAGCGTTTGACCGTGTTTAGGCAGTATTGACGTTTGGGCAACATTTGACCGTGTTTTGGGCAACATTTGACCGTTTTTGGGCAACATTTTGACCGTTTTTGGCAGCGTTTGACCGTTTTGGACTGTATTTTACCTTTTAAGGCAGTATTTGACGGTTTGGGCAATATTTGACCATTTTAGGCATCATTCGACCTGTTTAGGCAGCGTTTGACCGTTTTAGGCAGTATTTGACCGTTTTGGGCAACATTTGACCGTTTTTGGCAGCGTTTGACCGTTTTGGACTGTATTTTACCTTTTAAGGCAGTATTTGACCGTTTTGGGCAAAATTTGACCGTTTTTGGCAGCATTTGACGGTTTGGACAATATTGACCGTTTTAGGCATCATTCGACCTGTTTAGGCAGCGTTTGACCGTTTTAGGCAGTATTTGACCGTTTTGGGCAACATTTGACCGTTTTGGGCTACATTTGACCGTTTTGGGCAACATTTGACCGTTTTGGGCAACATTTGACCGATTTTGGCAGCGTTTGACCGTTTTGGACTGTATTTTACCTTTCAAGGCAGTATTTGACAGTTTTGGGCAACATTTGACCGTTTTGGGCAACATTTGACTGTTTTTGGCAGAGTTTGACCGTTTTGGACTGTATTTTACCTTTCAAGGCAGTATTTGACCGTTTTGGGCAACATTTGACCGTTTTTGGCAGCATTTGACCGATACAGGCAGTATTTGACGGTTCGGGCAATATTTGACAGTTTTAGGCATCATTCGACCTGTTTAGGCAGCTTTTGACCGTTTTAGGCAGTATTTGACCATTTTAGGTAGCATTTGACCGTTTTTGGCAGCGTTTGACCGTTTTTGACTGTATTTGACCTTTTTAGGCAATATTTGACCGTTTTGGGCAAGATTTGACCGTTTTTGGCAGCATTTGACCGTTTTAGACAACATTAAACCGTTTTAGGCAGCATTTGACCGTTTTAGACATTAATTGACCGTTTAAGACAGAGTTTTGACCATTAAGCGTTTGGACTTGTTTTGACCGTTTTAGACTATTTCGGACGTTTTCTCACCTTTTCAGAGAGTTGGCCGTTTTGTTGGCAAAACTGACGTCATTATTAGTCTCTTTAGTCTCTTACGTCACGAGTTGTCTCCGTACGTCTTTTGTTTTCTAACCTTCTCCGTAACCTCCCTTCAGTTTCCCGAAGCACACTTCGAAAATGTGATTACAGTTTTGGATCTATGCGGTACGTTTTCATTCGAAAATCGCAATCTTGCTGAACTTTCTCAACTGAAATTCTTTTTCATTTTCAAAAACGAAGGTTAGTGTTTCATCACAGAGAAGCCGGTTGTTAAGTTTTTAGCGAGCCATGTCCAAAAGAAAGAAAGGAAATAAAGGAATTCCTACATTCTTCGCTCATGCTGATCCACCTCCTTCAGTCTATTCTTCACTGATGACCAATTCAATCTCCAGTGTGTACAACCTGAGTGGCGGGAGAGCTAAAAGCCAGGAGCAAAATTCAAACGAGACTGCTCATTCTGCAGCAAAAGATCCTCAAAGCAAGAACGACAAATTCGAGAAAAGGCCTCAACATCCCAAAGGACCAAATGATCTTCCGCCTTCAGGACATTCCCAGCCCGAACGGAATTTCCCATCTAATCCCCGAGGGAGACGAAATTTCAAACCTAACATACCCAACAGGAGAAATGGCAAAGAAATGGGCAGAAATAGCGAACCTTACCGCACATTCCATTGGTCACGTGAATCCTCCAGATTTGAACACTATGATCCAAACCCTCGTAGAAACCATGACATACAGAATTCGCATTCAAGGTTTGCACCTTATAATCGCCATCTAAATGGCCGCAATAACTATGACGGAAACCATTCTCGATTCAATGATGGACAGCAGCACCAAGATGACCAAAATCAAGCCGAGCAGCCTGAAAACGTCCGCCATGAAGAGACCATCAATCATTACCCTGAGAATTCGACACCAAATGAACCTCCAGAAACTGAGATGCCATCCTTAGCTGAACCTATCACGAATGAAGTTGAGCAGATGTCAACTTCAAACGAACCTCAAAATGAAGAAAATATTGAGAGCGTTAATGAACATAATGTTCCGACACAAGAATTTCACCCCGAGAACCCACTTTTAAATTTAAAATGTAAGATCAATTTTTTGTCTGCCGGAATGTGTAGGTTTTGGTCGTCGTTTCTCATCAATATCTCGAAAACCGTAGGTCGTAGGCGAAAAAGTATTAAGCACAAAATTAAAGTTTATTAAATTTCCTACAATTTTGAACTAAACAGATTTTTTGTAGGATCAAACGCTTCTGAGCTATGAAGCGACAAAAAATCGTTAACTGCTTTCAGAGAGAACAGAGAAATTTTTGATTAGATGAAGTCTTCCCTCCTTCAGAGGTCAAAATTGAAAGCCTCGTTTTTTTTGTCGCCTCGTTGCACAGAAATGGTTGGTCCTACAAAAAATCTTATTAGTTCAAATTTATAGCAAATTTAATAAGCTTTAATTTTGTGCTTTATAGTTTTTCAGCTACGACCTATGGTTTTCGAGATATTGGCGAAAAACCGAAAAAATTCGCCTACTGAGTCAGTTTTTGCTTACTTAATTTTCGCCAATATCTCGAAAACCGTAGGTCGTAGGTGAAAAAGTATTAAGCACAAAATTGAAGCTTATTAAATTTCCTACAATTTTGAACTGAACAGATTTTTTGTAGGACCAAACGCTTCTGAGCTATGAAGCGACAAAAAATCGTTAACTGCTTTCAGAGTTGTTTTTAAAAGGTAATAAAATTCTCTACAACTTTTACGAAATAAACTTTTTGATTAGATGAAGTCTTCCCTCCTTCAGAGGTCAAAATTGAAAGCCTCGTTTTTTTTGTCGCCTCGTTGCACAGAAATGGTTGGTCCTACAAAAAATCTTATTAGTTCAAATTTATAGCAAATTTAATCAGCTTTAATTTTGTGCTTTATAGTTTTTCAGCTACGACCTTTAGTTTTCGAGATATTGGCGAAAAACCGAAAAAATTCACCTACTGAGTCAGTTTTTGCTTACTTAAATCGCCAATATCTCGAAAACTGTAGGTCGTAGCTGAAAAAATATTAAGCACAAAATTGGAGCTTATTAAATTTCCTACAATTTTGAACTAAACATTTTTTTTATGGGACCAAACGTATCCAATCTACGAGGCGGGAGAAAAAAAAAGGGTTTTCAATTTTGACCTCTGAAGGAGGGAAGACTTCATCCAATCAAAAAGTTTATTTAGTAAAAATTGTAGGGAATGTAATTACCTACCTTTTAAAAACAACTAACCTAAAGCAATTAACTATCAATAGGTAGGGGTGTTGGTAAATTTTTTTTTCCTCAGAGGTCAAAATTGAAAACCCTGTTTTTTTGTCACCTCGTAGCTCAGATACGTTTGGTCCTACAAAAAATATGTTTAGTTCAAATTTGTAGGAAATTTAATAAGCTTTAATTTTGTTCTTAATATATTTTCGCCTACGACCTACGGTTTATGAGATATTGGCGAAAAACCGAAAAAAATCGTATTGAAATCGCTCTGGAGGCCTGTTTTGGGTTAATCAGGGGACCAACACATTCCCGCAGAAAAACGAAATACCTTATTTTTTGTCATTTATAACCCCTTTTCGGGCAAAAAATGATTTTAATCAATTCGTTTGTTTTCAGTGAGCGAATTCTTGAACGCGATTTGCCGCAGGGATGGCATAACCGAAGAAAACGTTTGTCACTTTTTCTTCAAAGATTTAATGTCGAAACTGTTCTCATTGAAAGAAGAGCTACCCGATGATATCCGCCAGAAGATCTACCGTATAATATCCCTCCTCGTCAAAATCGGAGTTCAGCTACAATCCACCGGAGACGACAAAGAAGAGGGCGAAATTTTAGAAATTTCAACATGCGAATCCATCGATTATGGCGACCCTCGTTTAAATTGCGTGACCAAAATGCTCAAAATCGACTTGGAGATAGAAAGGCTGATGAATTTAAAAAAGAAACTTTATTCCAAAACGTTAACCGTGAATGAAAACGATGTCCTGAATCCCGCCGACGATACAGTCCTACCTCAATCCCCCGAACCAGTTAATGTCAAAGAAGAGATCATACCACCTTCTTATTTTCCTGAAATATCAGTTCGATCGATTTTTCAAGAGGAACGAGAACGTATATTGCGACTAAAGAAAGAAGTGATCGATGAAAGAAATACGATAGAACATATCGAGCTTTTGGACGATGATGATGATACAAGTCTTGAGCAATCGATTTTAAACCCGGAAAACTCAATAGAGAATGTTCCTCCGATAGAACCTCAGCCTGTGGAGCCTCCAAAACTAAAAAGGTTCAAGTTACCAGACAAATCAACTCGAATTTCATGCGTCGCATGCTTCAAAAAGCTTTGCTTGCTTGGTTTAAATAATGGAAAAATAATGGTTCTCTGCCGTCGAACTTTGAGGCCGCTTGATGATTCCGCGTCTTATTTTTTCAGCTCGCCCCACACCGATAAGATCGTTTCCATTGTCAAATGGAATGTTAAAATTGTCTCCGTGTCCGCAGATTGCAGTTTGAATGTTTTCAATTGGGTATGTCATATCATAAATGTTTGATTGGTTTATGATTTGAGTTTTTCAGAATAAAAAATCTTCGACCAAGGTCAGGGTTGAGCAACCCATAAGTAGCGTTGATGTCAACGAAGGTATTCTCTATGTTGGCACTACTGAAGGTTACTTTTGCCAAATCGTTCTATCGGTAAGTCGAAATTTTGGCTTCTTTCATTTAAAAGGACACTTTATCTCACTACTAAGAAAGTTACTAATTTCTATTACTATTACTAGGTATGCCACTATTAATATTCTATTATTACTATTACTAGTTATGTTACTATTACTATTATTAGGTATGCTATTTATTACTATTAGGTATGCTGCCATTACTATTATTAGGTATGCTACCAGGGGCGGACTGGGACCTTAAGGTGTGGGTGGGTTTTCAGTTAAGGGGGCGCAGAAAATTGCTATGTAAAATTGCTATGGTATGTTACTCTATTACTATATTACTATTATTATGTATGCCACTATTATTATTCTACTATTACTATCACTAGGCATTCTATTACTTGTACTTCTTCTATTACTATTCTACTATTACTAGGTATTCTACTATTTTTTGCACTAGAAGTTGTGTCCTTAGACTTGTGGTTACAAATTGGTCCTTAACACACTGAAAAATTGTAACTAATTTAGATTTCACCGTATATGATTTCAGACATCGCAATATAAGTGCAAACTTATTCACGTAGAACATTCTTCGATAAATTCGATAAAAGTGGTGAACGAAGAGAGTGGCGGAAAGTTTATGGTTATGCTGACGGATAAAAGGGCCACTTTACGTGAGCCTTCAGGTTAAAATTAATTGTTTTCTCGCTGTTTTATTTATATTTTGATTCTTCAGGCGTTCTCCTCAAACAATTCTATCAATCGGAGAACCTCGAGGGGATCACCGCAAGTTTTCCATGGAATGGCATACTTTATGGAAAGGAATCCAATGTATTGTACGCTGGGAATACAGAAGTAAGGAATACAAAATAATATATATATATATATATATATATATATTATATATATATATATATATATATATATATATATATATATATATATATATATTTTAGTGCAATCAAAGAACTGAGTTGACAAATAAAATTAGTTTCATTGATACTTACAATGATATGATAGTCATTGGAGGTTACAGTCAGGAGCAGCGTCGTCAAGGATACATCGCTTTTTATTCACATGTAAGAATCTTTAATTATGTTTATGTCTGATAAATAATTAATTTTTAGGACCTCCTCCATGAACTCAAAAGTTATGAAGTTCGTTACAAACCGAGCAGTTGTGTCGTGATTTCAGATAAAAAAGTAAGTTAGCAACTTTTTTTTTAAAATTTTTTAAAGACTTTTGAGTTAGCAATTTTAAGATCCTTTTTAATGATTATTTCAGGCGATCGTTGCTTCTTCGCAATCGGTGTTCATCGTCAAACTGGACCTTGAGTCGCTCGAAACGAGAATATCGGCGCTTCCTTTTTTGTCGAAATGAAGACTGAGTTTAATTTAAGCCTTTGAATCACATCAAAATCGCCATAATTTTCATGTTAAAAAAGTTAATATTTTCTATTAATGTGATAATAAAGTTAATTCATCTGTTTAAATAATAATTTTGTTGTTTTTCTTTGCTATTTTATTTTTTCTAAGAACCTTTTCCACTAAAAAAACAACTAAATAAACAAAAAAGGGCCGAAATATTGAGTCGCAAGGTCCTATTTTGTTCTTTTAGGCATCCCTTCCTATTTTGAGGTTTTTGCCTTAAAATTGAATCTTAAAATGTTGATTTTGTGGTTTTTATAGAAAAATTCTTCTCTTAAAATGTTCATTTTGAGGTTTCGGACCAAAAAATGGCTCTTAAAACGCTACTTTTGAGATTCTTGACGAAAAAATTTGGATCCTTTGTGGAGATTTTCCACGCAAAATTAATTAAAACGTTCCTTTTTGGCAAAAACAGGCTCTTAAATTGATTTTGCCATTTAGGAGTTTTATGAGAACTGAAATTTTTGCGGAAAAATCGTGAAAAACAAGTCCGAATAAAACAAAAAAAAATTTATTCCATTAAATACACCTTTAAATTAAATTTTGAGTCATATAACAAAATAATATTTTTACATATTAAGTGGTAATCACTATTAATTTTAGTGCATTAAAGCTTTTACTATTAAAACAATGCTCCGTGTATATTTTCGCTAGGAAATCCCTTTTCAATAAAACAAAAACATAAAATTTTACAAAAATACATTCCACTTATTATTCACACTAAATTTTTCTTTTCTGCATAATAGTAAAGATTATTAATTTTTCCCTTTTAAAAACAGTAATAAATGAGCCAATTCAAAAGAACAAGCATCTTATCAACATTTAACAAAGATGAACCGCTATTTAACGATAATTACTGGCGGAAAAATAATAAAACGATCAAAATTGTCAACACCTAAACTTCTAATATACAGTAATATTAAAGCATTTGGAAGATCGTACAGATTAATTTATTATGTTTATTGGTGACAAAGTGGCGAAAACTCGCTTTCTAAATTTTTTCTTATTTTAAAATCACAATAAATCGAATTTTATTACATCTCTCCAACTCATATTTCTAAGCGCTAAATCTTAATTATTAATATATATATCAATTTTTATATATATATATATATAGTATAATATATAATATATTATATATATATATATATATATATATATATATATATAAAATAAGTCTGAAGCAATCGGCAACTCATAACAAACTCGACACTGGTTTTTTTATTTATTTACAAGTGTCGATGAACTTAAAATTTTGTTAAGATTGCCATTCATACAACAAAAAAAAATCTATCTGTGCATCCAGAAGGCAACTAAAGGTGAACTGAAGGTGAAAAAGAAAAACTACAATTGAAGTAAAAAAATATTTACATTATGGAAATGGTAGGCCACTATTCCTCAATCACAAAATAAAATTATCACAACTGAAAAGATGCTTCAAGTAGCATTTCGACAAACCAAGCTGATTGTTAAAAGTTAACGATTTCTTTTCTCTGATATGATACGGTCGTGTACTAACTATGGATTACACAATATACAATTTTTTATTTCTAGAATTACGAGAAAATGTTACATCTAGAAACAAGGTTATGAGATGCAAGTGTAAAATGTGGAATAAAAAATTCTATAACCACCACATAAAAAATGTGTTTTGTGTTTAAGAACGAAAAAACCCGACTTCCCTTTTTTTTTTAAAATACTACTAGAAGACACATAACTACATTGAAATTGAATTATCGAAAAACTACTCTATTTATTAATGAAACTCTTATATTTTCATGAATTTTTAAACAATTTAGTCTTGAAAAAACAGATGGAAATCTGTGCAAAATGAGCTAACACTTTACTAATACAAAACTACAGGAGAAAAAAAAATTGGCAAAATTTAAAAAAAAAAACCTTATTTAACTAGAACACAAGGTTTTAAAAGCCAAAAAAGGCATTTTTTCTTCAATTTGGATCAAAAATACAAAAAACGTCTCAATTTTCAGTCGAAGATGGTTGCTTATCTTTGTTTTACCATACTCGATGTATCACGTTTCCGAACTCAAAATGAAAAAATCGCTAGTACAAAAGTTGTTGACACTATTTTTTAAAATATCACGTTTTTTAAGTATAAACTTTGTAGGAAAACGAATTTTGTTTATCTACTCTCTAAAGGCTAAGATTAAAAAAAAAATTTTTTTTAGGTTAGGATTTTAAGGTTAGCAAATTGACCAATCCACTCAGGAGGTAAGGAACAAACAAGCTTTTTTTTTTGTAATTAACATTTTTCCATTTTTTTAATGATTCAGTAATTTGTTGAATTTTGAAAATTGGGTTGAGAAAAAAAAAATTTACTAAAAATAATGGTTCTGATGCTTAGAAAAATAGGTTTGAATCTTAAAAATTGGCATCTTTTTTCCAGTTTTTATTCATTTAAGTACAAATGCCTATTCACGTACCAAGTTTGGCTTCCTGCATGTAAAAACACAAGATTTAAAACATTCCGGAGAACGAAAATCATAAAAATTTCAAGAGATTGGCATAATAATGACGAGTTGTAAAACAAAGACAAAGCTTATAATCCGAAATTGTTGACAGTTTGTTAAGGTTGGTGTCATCTGGGGGTTACTAATGAAACAAAAATCTATCAATTTTCAAAATTCAAAAACTTAATTCTAAAAATAATACTATTATGAACTTAAATTAAGCGATAGAATAAATAAACGATAGCATAGGTGGAGGTGCCATTTTATTTGAGAAGATCGTGGGCGCGTTGATTTGCCACAGCTATCCTCGTTGCGTTTGAATCTCCCTGGAGAAAAAAAGTATATATATACATTATATATATATATATATACATTATATACGTATATATATACATTATATACGTATATATATATAATATATATATATATATATGATATATATATATATATATATTTTGACAATTGATGAATAATTACCTTTCGATTGATCCTGTCTACTTGTCGGTTCTGGTTTTCTAATTCAGATCCCATGTCGATGGCCATGTTACGAAGGTTGCCAATCATAGTGTTCACCTGAGACATGTTTTCTTCCATTTCGTCCTCTCGGGCGTCATTGGTGATCCTGGAAAAGATTTTTAATTGTCCGGACAAAAAAGAAGGCATACTTTGCTATGTAACCGCCTTGAGGTCCAAGTCCATTCCTGTCGTCCATCACTCTTTGAGGTTGGTTGTTGACAACTTTTCCATCGTCGTTTCCTCGCCATGTTCCTTCATCCTCTTTAAAAGATGCACCCCTGAACGGATTTTAGAGTCCTCAAATAAATTTTAAATTCTACATACTTGTTACACGGTAATACACAAAGTCCACAGCATTTTTCCATCCCTGTCAAATTCTTTTCGGCTTCACGCATGTCGGCATTGATCTGGTCCATGCCTTCTTCAATGCGATCGAGTTGCTCTAAAGGAATATTCAATATTTTAGTTCCCAATCATAAAAGAACGCTACTAAAGAGATTAACCAAAATAAGTTGGCAGGTTAGGCTTCCACCAACTCATTTTGATCATTCATGGAAGCATTTTTTTCTCCTATGCCTTCATGAAAGCCAATAATTCAAAGCACACATCAACCTACAGGTATGGAGATGTGGTGAAAACATTGAATTCTGTATCAATGTGTCTGTGCTGTATAATATACACAAAGAAATATTCACAGTGTGAATTTTTAAATGAAACGCAAAATGTTTATAAAATTGGCGGAATATTAGAGAAGTAATTTAAAAAATATTTTTTTGATTAATTTATGTTATAATTTATATTAAATTGAAGCGTTATGGAAAGCAAATAGTGCTTTTCCACCTCCATGGGTAATCAGGGAAGGTTAACTCAGGTTATCTTACAGTTTTACCAATTTTGTTTAATTTTTGATTTAAGCGGAAAAAAATGGTTTTTTTCGCTTTAACGCTTCAATTATTAACTTAAAAATTGAAGATTAGTTCAAAGGGAAACCTAAATAGATGAATTTATAAAACTTGAAAGGAATTTTTGATTATTTTGCGTTCCAATCGAGGTCAAAGTGAATTGTTCCTACAGATTATTTTCTTCACAAAAAATAAAATAAAAATTCCTCATTTCTCGTGGTTTTACTTGCCCTAATCCAGGTTGAACTCATTTTAGAATGAAGAAAACACTGTTGGTGTCTATTTTTAAAATAATTATGTTGTCTGGAAAAAAAGAACTATATCGATTTAATTCATGCATGTTAAAATAGAGTAGTTGCAATATGTATATAGTTCATGATTCTTATAGTCCATAAAGTGTTCTTAACTTGGAGATCTTCCAAAGATTTTCAATTGTCACTGTATGAGCGTTTTTTCAAAGTATCGGCAGTGCTACTTTTATAAATAGAAAAATAGGAAAGGAGAGAGGATTTTGAGGGGGGATAGGAGACGAAGAGAAGGTAGAGAAGATAAAATATGAGAGGAGTGGTGGTCTTACCCCCTTGCTCATCCAACATGACAAGTGACTTCATTCCCACCTCGTGGCTCTATAACACAATACAAGCCTTTAACACCCCCACTATAAAATAAAGAAAACATGCTCTCCTTCGCCTCAATGAAAAAAGAAATTAGTAAACATTAGTAAAGAAGTGAAAATAGAAGATTCATTTCCGGAAGCTATACTTAACAATTATCGCCCAGATTAGTTTTAATTGTTAGTCATCACCACAGTTATTTTTTGAACCTTACAATGGCTTACCGCCTTGATTCGCCAACATTGAGAGCGTTTTGCCACCGACATCCTCACTCTAATAAACAAAATGTAGGAAAAAAAAAATGAGTAAAGAAAAAAAAAAAATTTGACTCAGTTGGGCAAACGGGAAAAAATTTAAAAAAAATTGTGAAAGTTATGGACGTTCAAAAATGTCCATAACTTCCACAATTTGTGAAAAATCAAATCAATCTTAATACCGCTAGAAAGCTCTTTAACACTTTACAGACGAAGGTCTTATATAAAAGACGAGTCTTATATATAAGATTATATTAAGTACGGGTCTTATATATAAGATTATATTAAGTACGGGTCTTATATATAAGATTATATTAAGTACGGGTCTTATATATAAGATTATATTAAGTACGGGTCTTATATATAAGATTATATAAAAGAGGGGTCTTAGATAAATGACGGGTCTTATATATGAGATTATATAAAAGACGGGTCTTATATAAATGACGGGTCATATGTATAAGATTATATAAAAGACGGGTCTTATATATAAGACTATATGAAAGACGGGTATAGATAAATGACGGGTCTTATATATGAGATTACCTATATAAAAGACGGGTCTTATATAAATGACGGGTCATATGTATAAGATTATATAAATGACGGGTCATATGTATAAGATTATATAAAAGACGGGTCTCATATATAAAATTATATAAAAGACGGGTCTTAGATAAATGACGGGTCTTATATATGAGATTATATAAAACACGGGTCTTATATAAATGACGGGTCATATGTATAAGATTATATAAAAGACGGGTCTTATATACAAGATTATATAAAAGACGGGTTTTATATATAAGATTATATAAAAGACGGGTCTTATATATAAGATTATATAAAAGACGGGTCTTATATATAAGATTATATAAAAGACGGGTCTTATATATAAGATTATATAAAAGACGGGTCTTATATAAATGACGGGTCATATGTATAAGATTATATAAAAGACGGGTCTTATATATAAGACTATATGAAAGACGGGTATAGATAAATGACGGGTCTTATATATGAGATTACCTATATAAAAGACGGGTCTTATATAAATGACGGGTCATATGTATAAGATTATATAAAAGACGGGTCTCATATATAAGATTATATAAAAGACGGGTCTCATATATAAGATTATATAAAAGACGGGTCTCATATATAAGATTATATAAAAGACGGGTCTCATATATAAGATTATATAAAAGACGGGTCTTAGATAAATGACGGGTCTTATATATGAGATTATATAAAACACGGGTCTTATATAAATGACGGGTCATATGTATAAGATTATATAAAAGACGGGTCTTATATATAAGATTATATAAAAGACGGGTCTTATATAAATGACGGGTCATATGTATAAGATTATATAAAAGACGGGTCTTATATATAAGACTATATGAAAGACGGGTATAGATAAATGACGGGTCTTATATATGAGATTACCTATATAAAAGACGGGTCTTATATAAATGACGGGTCATATGTATAAGATTATATAAAAGACGGGTCTCATATATAAGATTATATAAAAGACGGGTCTCATATATAAGATTATATAAAAGACGGGTCTTAGATAAATGACGGGTCTTATATATGAGATTATATAAAACACGGGTCTTATATAAATGACGGGTCATATGTATAAGATTATATAAAAGACGGGTCTTATATATAAGATTATATAAAAGACGGGTCATATATGTAAGATTATATAAAAGACGGGTATAGATAAATGACGGGTCTTATATATGAGATTATATAAAAGACGGGTCTTATATAAATGACGGGTCATATGTATAAGATTATATAAAAGACGGGTCTTATATAAATGACAGGTCTTATATATAAGATTATATAAAAGACGGGGATTAATAAAATACGGGGATTATATAAAAGACGGGGATTTGTAAATGACGGGCCTTATATAAAAGACGGTTCTTATATAAAAGACGGGATTATATAAATAATATATGAAAGACGGGTCTTATATAAAATATTATGTAAAAGACGGGTCTTATATAAAGGATTATATAAAAGACGGGTCTTATATAAAAGACGGGATTATATAAAAGATAATATAAAAGACGGGATTATATAAAATATTATTTAAAAGACGGGATTATATAAAATTTTATATAAAAGACGGGGAGTATATAAAATACGGGTCTTATATAAAAGACGGTTCTTAAATAAAAGATTATATAAAAAAAGGGGTCTTATTTATTTATCTTATATAAAAGACAGGCGGCCGGAACGTGTTAAAATGGCTTTCCATATATCAATAATAAAAAATTAAAAGGAAGTTTAAGCCCAACTAGAGTCCATGAAAAAATAAAATTAAAACAAAATTATAACATAAAAAAATAAAAAATAAAATAAAAGTGTGTCTAAAACTGTATCATTGTGTTCCAGATCCTGTGGATAATAGAATTCACTCATTAATGTAAGTTTTAAAATGGTGCATATATGAAATAGAAAAAAAAATCAAAAAGAAGAAAGAAAAAAAAAAAGAAACGAAAATGAACAGCCGACTTCAAAATACTAACAAGAAAAAGTTGGAAAAATGAAAGTTTTAAACATTATTATATTAAAAAATGACATTTTTATTCTTTTTACAGAATTTGAAAAGTAGAAAGGTAAATAAAAATACATAAATCACCACAATAAAGCAAAACATTGCTGCTGAAAGCAAAAAATAAAAATAAATAAAAAATAAAAAAAATAAAATTGAAATACTACACATTGAAAAGAAAAGTATGTATAATAAACATACATAAGAACACACACTACAGCACAACATTGTGTTGACGTTATTTGGAGAATAAATTAATGTTAATTTAATAAATTTAATGATGCTTGAAATATGAAGAAAAAAAATTGTAAAAAAATAAAGAAATAAAAAAAAAATTTGTGAAAAGTCAACTGTGTCCTCCAGTGGCAAACTGGAAAAGGTTACGTAATATTGAAAATAAATAGTTTTTTTTTTAAATAAATTTCATTTTATTGTAAATTTGATGTCCACTTGAAAAATTTGGTTTTTGAAAAGTAAGATGTCTGACAGGGACCCTGTGGACTAGATTTTGTTAATTTTTCGAAGAAAAGGGACCTTTTTAGCTTGATTTTTGATCCTTTTTGGACACTAGGGGCCCTTTTAACTAGATTTTGTTCCTTTTTTCGAAGAAAAGGGACCTTTCTAGGTTGATTTTTGATCCTTTTTGGACACTAGGGGCCCTTTTAACTAGATTTTGTTCCTTTTTCGAAGAAAAGGGACTTTTCTAGCTTGATTTTCTAGGTTGATTTTTGATCCTTTTTTGGACACTAGGGGCCCTTTTAACTAGATTTAGTTCCTTTTTCGAAGAAAAGGGATCTTTTTAGCGTGATTTTTGATCCTTTTTGGACACTAGGGGCCCTTTTAACTAGATTTTATTCCTTTTCCGAAGAAAAGGGACCTTTCTAGGTTGATTTTTGATCCTTTTTGGACACTAGGGGCCCTTTTAACTAGATTTTATTCCTTTTCCGAAGAAAAGGGACCTTTCTAGGTTGATTTTTGATCCTTTTTGGAACCAAGGGGCCCTTTTTGGGTAGGTTTTTGATCTTTTTGGACACTAGGGGCCCTTTTAACTAGATTTTGTTCCTTTTTTCGAGGGAAAGGGACCTTTCAAGCTTGATTTTTGATCCTTTTTGGACACTAGGGGCCCTTTTAACTAGATTTTGTTCCTTTTTTCGAGGGAAAGGGACCTTTCTAGGTTGATTTTTGATCCTTTTTGGACACTAGGGGGCCTTTTAACTAGATTTTGTTCCTTTTTTCGAGGGAAAGGGACCTTTCAAGCTTGATTTTTGATCCTTTTTGGACACTAGAGGCCTTTATAACTAGAATTTTGTTCCTTTTTTCGAAGAAAAGGGACCTTTCTAGCTTGATTTATGATTCTTTTTGGACACTAGGGGCCCTTTTAACTAGATTTTGTTCCTTTTTTTCGAAGAAAAGGGACCTTTCTAGCTTGATTTTTGGTCCTTTTTTGACACTAGGGGCCCTTTTAACTAGATTTTGTTCCTTTTTCGAAGAAAAGGGACCTTTCTAGCTTGATTTTTGATCCTTTTTGGACACTTGGGGTCATTTTTACCTCAATTTTTGATTATTAGGGGTTCTTGTGACTAGATTTAGTTGCTTTAGGACAAAAAAAGGCCCCAAAAAAGGCTTTTAGCTTGATTTTTTTATCCTTTTTGGACACCAGGGGCCATTTTCACCGCGATTTTTGGACATTAGGGGCTCTTTTGACTATATTTTGTACCTTTACGACTGATAAGGCCCCTTTAGCTTGATTTTTTTATGCTTTTAGGACATCATGGGCCATTTTTACCTCGAATTTTGGACATTTTGACTACCCTCGTAGAAACAACTATCAAAAGACCACCCTGTATATAAAGTATAAGACACAAGAATAAAGCAAAGGTTCAAGAACTACAAAGATAATCCTAAATTATTACTCTCTAAAACGAAACAAAGCTTATGTTTTGAAAATCAGTGATTTGAAAAAGTAAAAAAGGCGAAAATTTCGATTGTCCAGCACCATCTAAACACCTACGAGGTTTCAAAGTTTACTCGTGCATTTTATTTAATATGCCTTCCACTAGGATGCAGTAGAAGCATCCCTACTTTCCCAACTTTTATGAAATTGTGTTATTTGGGAAAAAAGGTGCAAAATTCCGAATCCTAAGGGAAAAAAAGACTTAAAAAGTGTATGTGCAGGACACTTAAACCATTAAAAACTTGAATTTTGTAAACCTCATTGAAAAAACTTGTGTGTTCAAAAATTGTTGCATATAATTTACTTAAAGCATTTTCAACTGCATAAAAACACTGACAGATTTACATGCAATACACACACAATTTAGCATTTTGTAGAAATAAAAATATATACAGTGATGTTGTTTACTTTTTCTTTGTTGTATTATAGTTTTTGAGAATTTTAAACATTTTCGAATTGGTTATAAGTCAATTTTTCTCGGACAATCATGAACTACACAACAAAATTGCCCTTATTACAAAAAGCATTAGAACATCAACTTTCTATTGGTTTTTATCATTTGAAATGAGTTCGTTGTGTTTTTTTTTCCGAACCTTGAGATGGGAAATTTTTTTTCTCTCGTGTCTTTTGTTCTTCATACTCACCAAAATACGGCTTTCTGATTTTATACCCTTGTTTATAGGTTATGTTGTTCTATATTGACTTACCTTTACAATGAAACAAGGACTAACCTTGTAAATTATTTAATTTTTCAATGAAATCAAAAAAGGAAGGAATTTGCCTCTACGGAAGGATCTTGAGGGCACCAATAGGTTAAAAATTGTTAAAAAAATTAACTACTTCAATCCGCTTTTTCTGAAAAGAAACGCTTGTAAAATTTATAAAATATATATATATATATTATATATATATATATATATATATATATATATATATATATATATATATATATATATATATATATATTAATTGAGAATTGAAATAGTTACGCGTTCCCAAAGAAAGCGAAAATGCAATTATCATGGATTCCACCTAGGGGTGCCCTTAAGTGGGAAAATCAAAAATGAAGGGAAAAAAGGAACTTAATTATGTAATGTTAGGTAATTTGTTGGGTCATATATAGGTGTTGTTGTGTAACTCACCTCCCTGATCATCAAGAGCAACCAGTGTTCGGATGCCTGCTTCCTTGCTCTATGCAGCACGAAAAACAAACACCCACCATTAAGTTTAAATACCATTATAGTTCACATATTCTTTCTATTTATGCATACAAGAATTCTTACACAAAAACCCAACGAAACCCAGAATTTAGGGGTGTTAAGGCAAAGGTGTTTTTTTTTAAATCGTGTCGTGTTGTAAGAATTCGTTCTTCATGAATACATAGAAAGAGTCAAGTGAACTGTACCCACAAAATAAGTGAACATATGGACAAAAATATGAATAAAACATATTTTTATGGTGTGAGTGATATAGTAAAACATTCACAAGCCTCACAAAGTCATGCCACAGAATCTCTGCTTATATTTTATATAATATAAATATTATATAGAAAAAATTAGATTTTTTTTTCAGTGTTCACATTTATCACACATTCCATCCATACAACACATAGCCACATTATATACATCGAAGCAGCCACTAGGCAGACAATAGATAGAGAAGGAGAGTAGAAATGAAGGTGAAATTGAAAGAAAAAAAAAATAGAAAAAGGGAAGATTTTTAACATTGTTTAGTTTAATTATGAATGAGGAAGAGAAAAGTGCCATGTTGGTTGATGAAAAATGTAGGTAAATGTACCTACAGATGAAAACCAACAAAAAAAAATTAAATTGACTGTTAAAAAATGGGTGCCAATTCGAAGAAAATGATAAAAAGCGAAAACTCAGTTATGCAACAAAAATGATAACTTGTGGCTTATTGTTTAAAAAAAAATACAATGAAAAATTGTGATATTTTAAAGCTTTTTTTGTTAGGACATCACTTAGAGTATAGGTTGAATTCATGTTAAGTTATGTTGTGTATGTTGGAGCAAGAAAACAACTTAAAAATTGTAAACCTAACTCCAAACTGGACAAAACATACTATAATCCAAATGATGTCAAAACGCCTCAAAAATATAGTTTTAGCAGCTCCTGGAAAACACTTATTAAACTGAAAAAATACCCAAAAAAAAATTAATTTACTTTTCTTTTTTATGAACCGAGTTAATAAGGCATAAAAATCTGGTTTTTTAGGTTTTAATATCAAAACAATGTAATTTATTATTTAAAATATATATATATATATATATATATATATATATATATATATATATATATATATATATATATATATATATATATATATATATATATATATATATATATATATATATATATATATATATATATATCAGAGACGAAAATATATATATATATATATATATATATACGTTACGCTTATATATATATGCCTTTGGTGCAGAAAAAGAAAAGCAAAATAATGTTGACGTCATTAAAATGGATGACACACAATTAGGGCAATCAGATTGAAGTGAGAAAACTACTCAAAAATATGAGTTTTCCCATTTAAAAACTCTTTTCAACGAAAATGCAATTCTTGTACAAAGATGCACCAAACGTCGAAGGAAGAAAAGAAAGAAAACAACGTATTTCGATTACTAGGTACACTTAACAGTAAAGAGTGAAAGAAGAATGAGTGAAAAGAAGGAATTCTTCAAATGTGAATTGACTGAAGTATGCCAACGTGATTGCCCAATCATTACTCTTCGAACTGCGCGGACAGTTCAAGTTGCAACACAATAATCAAAGCTGATATAACAATTAAGAAGTAAAATTGTTCTCACCTCTTCGCAAAGAGCAAGCATCCGCCGGGTACTCTCCAAGGACTGAAAAAAAAATTAAAATTATTATCAATTCCATTAAAGCCTAACCAAAAAAGGTGATTTTTTTCGTTTTTTCGCCTATATCTCGAAAACCGTAGGTCGCAGGCGAATTAATAATTAGTACAAATTTAAAGGTTTTTGAATTTGCTACAATTTTGAGCTAATACAATTTTTTGTAGGAGCAAACGTATCTGAGCTACGAAGTGGAAAAAAAACGGGGTTTTCTATTTTGACCTCTGAAGGAGGGAAGACGTCATCTAATCAAAAAAATGTACTTAATAAAAGTTTTAGAGAATTTAATTACCTTTTGAAAACAACTCTCAAAAAGCGATTAACGATAAATAGGCAGAGGTGGGGGGTAAATTTAAAAAAAAAATTAAAAACAAATTTAATTCAAAAATTGAAATTTAAAAAATTTTTATAAAAACAAATTTAAAGCTTATAAAATTTGCTACAGATTTGATTTACTAAGATTTTTTGTAGGACCAAAAGTTTCTGAGTTACGAGGTGACAAAAAAGCGAGATCTTCGAATTTTTCCCATGAAAAAAGTAAGATTTTAGGAAAGTCGGAAAAAAGCGAGGAAGGCGTTTTCTAATCAAAAAAGCGTACTAAATAAACGTTGTAGAGAATTCAATTTCCATTTAAAATCAACTATCGAGAGTCAAATAACGATCAACAGGTAGGGGTGGTGGAAAGAAAATGGGACCTATCGCCTCGTAGCTCAGATACGTTTGGTCCTACAAAAAATCTAACTAGGTCATATTTGTAGCAAATTTATTAACCTATAATTTTGTTTTTATACAATTTTTTGAAATTTGAATTTTTTCAATAAAATTTTTTGAATGAAATTTTTTTTATGTTTATTTCTATACGAGGGGGAGACGACATGATAGTCCACCCTGATAAACTAAGTAGGTCAATTGTATGAGCTTGTCGCGTCAAATTACCGACCTTGAAAATCAAGCCGGCATACGAAAATATTTCATGTTTTTATTTTATTTTTGGAAGTTGATACTCATAGCCTCATTCCCCTGGGATACTTTTGAAAAACAAGCACTAGAGCTTCAATTGATTATTTCACGAGAAATGGAAAAAAAGAATTAAAAAAAATTGTAGAAGGGGAGAATATTCAATTTAAAAAATGGAAAGGGGCTTTAAAAAACAAAAGGCTCTTCCACTTTCAAGCATCATTTGCACAGAGCGAAGTTTGCTTTTTATAATCTTGATATTTTTTCATTAAAAAATGGCGAAAAAGAATTTGCCATATTACAGACAACCTGAGGATTTATCAGGGCGTAAATAAGGAGATTTGAAGTTAATAATTTAGATTAGATTTTAACAGTGGCCCCTTTCCGTGACAGTTCAAAAGGGCTTGTTATTTAAGGAACTCCGGATGAGGGCCACCGAGGTTAAACATCTGTGAAGGTGAATTAATGCCCCCACCTATCATCATCCAACTGAAACATTTTATACATTTACCCTCAATCTTGTAACAGCGATCACGACGGCGTTTTTTAACCGATGTTGAAATTATTAACAGATTTGGAAACAGCTCGTCGTACCCTACAAAACGTGTACCTCGCTTTTTTGAAAAAAAGTTTTCCCGGAAAATTCGTTTCCCGATTTTCCGGAAGAAAAATTTTTTTCAAAAAAGTGCTCTCGTATCAGTCTAGAGTTTTCCGAATCAATGAAAAAGCGCTTTTCAGAAAAAAAAATTGGACCATTTTTAGTGCCCAAAACGAAGAAAAACTTTTGGGGAAGAATGTGCTGCGATCTATTGACTCAGAAACAAACAAAAATAATGGTCGTCTCCGCCTTAAGGGCCCTGGGGAGGGTGTTATTGTGTTTCGGGCGCTAAGGAGCATATTAGACAGTTTGATACCCTGAAAATTTCGACTTTTGACCTGTGGTGGTGAGAGGGAGCGTATTTTTTCGGGTTTTTTATGCTTCCTTTATTGTTTTTGTCATAAAAATTATGATTTTCAAAAAAATAAAAACATGGCGACCTATATTAATGTATTCTAAAACTAAAATTCAAATGAAATTTTTCAAAAAAACCAACAGTTTTTTCAGGATATTGGAGAAATACAGCAAATCGGTATAAGGGGCACCTTGAGACAGCCTAATCAATGCATTTTCGCTTTGCCCGCAGCGCACCCTACCAAGCAAAATTAAATTAATTAACTAATTTTGGGATGAGAAACTTTTTAATAAGGGTTCTGGGAAGTTGTAAGGGTTGGCTGTCGTATAAAACGTTCTCATCGAACATATCGGAAAATAGAACTAGGGCAAAACTGTAACTACCCTGACAAGAGAGGGGGAACCTTTTCCCTCAGAAGACAATACCTACTTGGAAATAAAAGGAAGAATGAAAAAAAATTCCCACCCCAAGTATTTTACATCTAGAATCTATTTTGTGGCCGATTTTTAAAACTGGCTTATTAGCTTTTCCATATATAAAGGAAGGGGAACCATAAAATCTTAATTTTTGGTAGGGCGGAACGCTGCCGTGTTCCAAGCCATAACCTCTTTAGGCGCTACCCTGTGATGTTCGGTGGTTTTCTGCAGAAATCTCAATTTTTGGTTTATTAATCTTGAAATGCTTCCATCAACGTTATTTCGAATGAAAACCTCTTTCTTTGAATTAATCTTGGAAATGATGTCAGAGATCGAAGATGTGAGAACTCCTTTTTCCTTTCCGTCTGCGGCTCTATGACCTTAAATATTAAAAATGGCCTTCGTAAACTGGAATGGCGGTTTGTATGTCTCGAATATCTTGGCTAGGTGGTATCATCTTGGTGACAATACCTAATAAGTAATAACCTTAAGGGGGATCCGACATCAAAATTCTACCAAGTGTGCGAGAGAGAGGGAAGATGCCCAAAAGTAGTTTCCTCGTTTTGGGCACTAAAAATGGTCGGAAATTTTTTTTGAAAAGCGCGTTCTCATTCTTTTGGAAAACTACGTACTGTTTAGGGGGCAGTTTTTCCGGAAAAATTTTCCTCGGGAAAATAGAAAATCCAATTTTCCACCAAAACAGAAATTTTGAAAAAACAGGTAGTCATCTTGTAGGTTTTGACGAGCTGATTTCAAATATGCTAATATTAAGAAGATCGGATGAATAGATTCGTCGGTACGAGATTTTTAAGGATTAGATGGTGCGGGGAAGGGGAGTTTTATTTTGGGGAAGTAAAGATGACACATCACTCTCACTCCTTCAAGGTCATCGAACTTTTCAAACGGCTTAATTTTTTTCTCTCTATTGTGAGATTGTTAGGTAGATTTTTTTTTCCATTTCATAATATTTAGTCAAAACCACAAAAGACTCATGATTTTTTTTCAATATTCCCCAAAAATTTAGTTTTTCTTTTCTTTCTGAACATATTTTAAGGCTGTTTTTCACCTAAAACCTTAAAATCGACATTTTAAAAGCCAAATTATCGTCCAAAAACCTCAAAATCAACATTTGTAAAGCTCAATTTTCGTCCAAAAACCTCAAAATCAAAGTTTAAAGAGCCTTTTTTTGTACAAAATCTCAAAATCAAGGTTTTAAGAGCCCAATTTTCGACAAAAACCTCAATATCAACTTTTGTGATGCCCAATTTTTGTCCAAAATCAAAGTTTTAAGAGCCATATTTTCGTCAAAAAACTCAAAATCAACAATTGTAAATTCGCGTTCGTAGATTTCAGAAAATTTTATAAAAACAAAACTAAAGATTATTAAGTTTGCTACAAATTTGATCTACTAAGATTTTTTGTAGGGCCAAACGTTTCTGATCCACGAGGCGACATAAACGCTGGATTTTCGATTTTTACCGATGAAAAAGTCAGATTTTAGAAAAGTCAGTCTGCAAAGGATAAAAATTTAAAATTACAGAAAGATAACATTGTAGAAAATAAAGCAGGCAAATGGTTTCTTGAAATAAAAACCGGTTTGAAGAATCCTGACCTTGACAAAGGGAAAATTTATCTTTTCTCCCCGCCCCCCTCATTGAACTCCCCGGAACCCCGCAGCATCTAAACCTTAAAAATCTCGTACCGACGAATCTATCCATCCGATCGTCTTAATATTAGCATATTTGGAATCAGCTCGTCAAAACCTACAAGATGACTACCTGTTTTTTTAAAAAATAAAGTTTTGGTGGAAAATTGCATTTCCTATTTTTCCGAGGAAAAATTTTCCGGGAAAACCGCTTTCTAAACAGTGCGTAGTTTTCCGAAAGAATGAGAACGCTCTTTTCAAAAAAAATTTCCGACCATTTTTAGTGCCCAAAACGAGGAAACTAATTTTGGGGGTGACAGTGCTGCGATCTCTTGAATGAGAAACAAACAATTCTGGAGGGAGAATCCCCCTTAAATTTTATCAAGATTAAAAAATAAAAATTTTTTTCCCGATTCCTTGATAAAATTTGATATATATAGGTTTTTCGGGGTGCTGAGTACGAATATAATGTTATTTTTGACGAGAAAATTTTTCCTAGGGTAGTTTACTTAGTTCCAAAAGCGGTTTTTTGGCGATAACTCGAAAAATAATGGTCCTAGAATTTTTTTAATTATACCATCGGATTCCTCGTGCAATTTTACATGGAAATCAATAGCCTGTTTATCGATTTTAAAAATTCGTATTTTTACTTTAATAGGGTGCCACGTTAATAATACTATAATTTATAAGATTTAAAAGTTTTTGATCTTTTGGGTGCCCTAGACACCAAGTTAACATTTGAAGCTAATTAACCGCTGAAACGATAAAAAGGAATCGATAGTCTAAAAATAGTCGGAGTTCGAATGGTGGGCCACTCTCGAATCTATTTGAAGACACAAATGATGTAAATAAGGGTTGAAATATTCGATTTCTGGCGTATCAAATAATTTGATTCTGCGTTCAAATTCAGAAAAGCTCACGTTTCCGTCACGTCTGCCTTTTATGGGGGAAAAATCAATCACAGAATAAGGATTAAATGGGAAAATCCTTTGCATTCCTAGTGCGAGGGTGAATTTGACAAGGTCGGCTTTGTATATTCAATATTCGTCCGACAGTTTTTAATTTCCATAACACCTTTAAAAAATTCCAGGTCACGTTCGAAGCTCTATATTATTTATTATTTGTTTTATTGACTTTATGAAGAGAAAAAGGGTAAAAAACGCTTAAAATTTGAGCGTAAAATTATATTTTCAAGTCCTAAAAGAAAAATATGTTTAACCTTGACAAGTTGGCGGTTAGCGTGACTGATAACGTGATAATAACCATATGAAAATACACCAACACAACCAAAATGAAGAATTCGAAAAAGGTGTATTTATTTTAACTCAAAAGTTGTTGTTTTACAGTGGTTTAGGATCATTAGTTCTGAATGCAGGTGTGCGTCATCCACCTTGGTCCGCCATTTTGAAAAAACCGGCCAGATTTGGAACTTTTTCGGTTTTTTGTCTCTAGCGCAAAAACAAGGCTTTTTAACGACTAAACCACGAAGTAAAAAAAGAAAGATTACTGAATTCTGCGTCTAATGAGCTTTCCAAAGCTAAAATTGGTTGAGCCGTTCAGGAGATATTGATGTTCAAAAATTACCTTTTTTTAGGGGCGGTTTTTTTGATTTTGGAACTTTTTCAGTTTTTGATCTCTAGCGCAAAAACAAGGCATTTTAGCGACTTAGCCACGAAGTAAAAAAAGAAAGATCATTAAATTCTGCGTCTAATAAGCTTTCCAAAGCTAAAATCGGTCCAGCCGTTCAGGAGATATCGATGTTCAAAAATCACCCTTTTTTAGGACCGGTTTTTTGACAAATTTGGAACTTTTTTCAGTTTTTGATCTCTAGCGCGAAAACTACGCATTTTAGCGACTTAACCACGAAGTAAAAAAAGAAAGATTACTGAATTATGCGTCTAATGAGCTTTCCAAAGCTAAAATTGGTTGAGCCGTTCAGGAGATATTGATGTTCAAAAATCACGCTTTTTTTAGGGCCGGTTTTTTGACAAAATTGGAACTTTTTTCAGTTTTTCATCTCTAGCGCGAAAACAACGCATTTTAGCGACTTAACGACGAAGTAAAAAAAGAAAGATCATTAAATTCTGCGTCTAATAAGCTTTCCAAAGCTAAAATCGGTCCAGCCGTTCAGGAGATATCGATGTTCAGTGTATTGATAGTATGGCAAAACACATCACGCGTAGGGCCGGTTTTGTTGCACATAAAATTGGAACTTTTTTCAGTTTTTCATCTCTAGCGCGAAAACAACGCATTTTAGCGACTTAACGACAAAGTAAAAAAAGAAAGAGTATTAAATTCTGCGTCTAATAAGCTTTCCAAAGCTAAAATCAATCCAGCCGTTCAGGAGATATCGATGTTCAAAAATCACCCTCTTTTAGGGCCGGTTTTTTGACAAATTTGGAACTTTTTTCAGTTTTTGATCTCTAGCGCAAAAACAACGCATTTTAGCGACTTAACCACGAAGTAAAAAAAGAAAGAGTATTAAATTCTGCGTCTAATAAGCTTTCCAAAGCTACATTAGGTTGAGCCGTTCAGGAGATATCGATGTTCAAAAATCGCCCTTTTTTAGGGCTCGTTTTTGATATTTTTGTGGCTCTCACGAGAGAACGGATGGTCCTAGACAGTCGGTATTAGTCTCGTTTCAAAGGTAACTAAGGAACATTTTACTTTTTAACATTTGACTTATACAGAGTTCATATTTCCGCTAAAACATTGAGTTTCAGTAGCGGATTGTAATCGAATTTATTTATTGTTAGAACAAATCTTCCACTTAGGAAAGATACATGGAGTGTAATAAACATTTGGCCGTTTGTGGGCTCTTCGGAGTCGACGATTTATGAAGCGAAAGGGCCAAGGACTTTCATTGCTTTCCATCCTCATGATTCATCGCTTTTTTCTTAGAAAAAGCCCAATATTGATCAAAAAAACAAACAAGAGGTTACGTGCGAGCGATTTTTTTGTTCAAAAATAAAGAGTGGAGCCTTCATAGAGAGAAAAAATTAACCAAAATATGTAAATGTTCGTCAAAATGTGTTTATTTCGGCTTGACAAATATAAAAGGAAATGAGAATTGATCCTGAATATCAAGGGAGAAGATATCATTTCCCAGCATCTCGATCACATTGACAGATTTCAGAATAAACAAGACACTTGGGCCCTCAAAATGTTGACAAAAGCTGTTTACCTAACATCTTCCTCCAGTTTCATAACTTGAAGAATGTTAGGCGTGTAAAAAAAGCGGAAGTGAGTCAAGATTCATCAACCATGACACGACTTTTTCACGAAAATCTCACATTTAAAGGGGGTTAATTGAGTTTACAACACTTATCCAACAATTTTTTAGCGGTTTTTCTTTGAAAAAAGCTCAATCACAGTGACCCCTAACCTCGGAACAATCTATCATCGTAATGTCAAGAGTTTTCCCATAAATCGAGGCAGCTGACTAGCCTGAAATCTCTTACTTGCATCAAGATAGGCAAAAACCAAGCATTGATTCGAAAAATTTACCACAGGGGCTTAGGAGGTTATGGCTAGGAGCGTTCCGCCCCACCAAAAATGTCGGTAGAAAACCAGATTTTCAACTTTTTGAGGAAGTTCCTCTTTTTTTAGGGTTTCCACTTCCTGTGACTTTTACTGAAAAATTTTTTTCCTCTTTCGTAGCGTCCTAATATTGAGTTCACTAACTCGTTCATGGCGTGTGGAGTGACTGCCTAGGTCACGCACCAGGTGGTTGTGAGAGGGTGGGTTTAACCTAATTTTCGAACCTCATTCTACTTTTATTGCTGGATTGACACATCTAGACGGAAGGAAGTCGATAAAATATAATAAAGACAAAAAATCAGGCCAAATTAGTAATAAACTACATAATTTTTCGATAAATTGATTCATGTAACGATTTTCTGTTTTTGTCACGATTTTTCGGTTTTTCGATAATATCTCGAAAACTGTAGGTCGTAGGCGAAAATATTTTAAGCACAAAATTAAAGATTTTTTAATTTTCTACAATTTTGAACTAAACAAATTTTTTGTGGGACCAACCGTTTTTGAGCTACGAGGCGACAAAAAACGGTGTTTTCAATTTTGACCTAAGGAGGTAAGACTTCATCGAATCAAAAAGTTTATTTCGTAAAAGTTGTAAAGAATTTAATTACCTTCTAAAAACAACTCTCAAATTTAACGGTCAATGGGTGGGAAAATTAAAAAATTGCTTATTGAGTTGTTTTTAAAAGGTAATTAAATTCTCTACAACTTTTACGAAATAAGCGTTTTTATTAGATGAAGTTTTTTCACCTTCAGAAGTCAAAATTGAAAATCACATTTTTTTTGTCACCTCGTAGCTCAGAAACGGTTGGTCCTACAAAAAATCTAATAAGGTCAAACTTGTTGGAAATTTAATAAGCTTTAATTTGGTACTTATAATGTTTTCGCCTAAGACCTACGGTGTTCGAGATATTGGCAAAAAACAGAAAAAAATCGCCTTTAAACTGCTTTATTTCCTTTCCAACTGGACTGTATATACAAAAAATCTCACAGAAATGTTAAAAAATGTGTTTAGAGCAGGAAAATAACGTTTTTATCAGTATCCTGTTATCACGATTTCGTTTACAGTTGGATTAAACATTTTTCTTTTATTATATGCAGAAGTGAAAAATTAGACTCACCTCATCTGTGACTTGACCGGCTTTGAGTTGCAGTTCTTGCAGCTCGGTCCTCGGAGGACCTACTGGTTCTGCTGGAGCTTCCTCTTTCGTAGGCATCTTTTACTTCTGAAACATTAAAAAAACACAAGTTGAAAAAAAACTCACAACAAATCGCATGAATGAAAAGTATTAATAGACTTATGTATTAATAATAGGACGCTTTTATTTATGTCAACAGATAACTTTCTTTTTGCATATTGGATAGCAGAAGCGAAATGAGAGGTATATGAAAAAAAGTCATCAGAGAAGCGTGTTGGAATGCCAAATATTCAGATATTTCAGAGAACAAAAAAAGTAAATGCATCGTAAAATGGGAACCATGACCTCTTTAGGTGATGAGAACACTGACCTTTGGTTCGATTCCGAAAATAGGAAGTTTCTACGAGTTTTCGATAAACACACAAAGATTTCCACAGAAACTCAGAAGTTTAAGTCTGATTGTATACTGAAGCTATCGAGAAAGGAAACGAAACTGAAAGGGATATACGATAGAGACTAGAGTGGGGGCGCGGCAAGGAAACAAAACGCAAGCGCGATATTTTCACTCGTATGAAGAGAAAATTTCAACTTCCACTCACTAATCTATAGGCAAAAATGAAAATAACCCTTTAAAATTGGAAAGGAAACCAAAATGAGCGTTTTTCAGAAATTTTGGCGCCCGAACAACAGCAACTTTTTTCAGTTTTCTGCGTATAACTCGAAAACGGGACATATTTTGAGGAAAACACTTAAGTAGCAAGTTAAAGAAGACGAAATTCTGCGTCGATTAAAAAAAAGATTGTTAAAATCGGTCCAATAGACAAGTTTTTACAGGCGATCAAAAAAAAAATTCTATTTGTTAAAAAAAAACTTCTATTGTTTTATCATAATTAGGACCTTAGGTAGTTCTAAATTCAAGTTTTCGTCTTGAAAAAGTCCCAAATCGACACGTTTTCGAGTTTTTGACCTCTAGCTTCAGAACTATGCGTTCTAGGGACTTGTCTGTTAAGTAAAAAAAGAAAGTTTTGAACATTCTGCGTCTAACGAGCTTTCCGGCGTCAAAATCGGTCCAGCCGTTCAGGAGATATCGATGGTCAAAACTTAGTAAATCAAGCACTTTTGTCGTTCAAAATGCTCTGTAGACTGGACGCATTCGTTTCTCAAAGCCAGAAGTCGACCTGATTTTGAAAATTCGATAAAAAAAAGTCGGCTTTCCAAGATAAGTTTAGAAAAACGTAAAGATCAATTGAGATACGAAAACAATATCCATGCGCTGTCATTTCCAGATACCAGCAAACGTGGGAGATAACAAATGTGGATCCACAACTTTTACTTATTCATTACAACCTGTTAACACGGTTTATCTCGGATTTAAAACGATCTCAAGAGGCTTATTTTTGAAGTCGATCTTATCGAGGATATGTTTAGGTCGATAGATGCCAATGTTTTCCTTCTCTTTCAACAAAATAGCGTCTTTCATGATATAATAACGTTGAAAATCTGGAAGATGAGACCCTTAAGCGAGGGCTAATTTGACCCATCGATGTACTGTCTAAATAGGTATCTAAAAAACATGAACTTTCACATCGAGTTTAGGTAAAAGGAAGTTTTTTTTGCCCAAGGACGAAACCTTTTGATCATAGAGTGAAGGTTGGATTAAATCGGAGGACGTGGGAGTTTAAAAAGACGAAACCGAAAGAATGCCAAATAGAAAAGTTATGAGCCGCGTACGCCAATGATTAGGCTAATAAAACGGAAAGCGTAATCGAAAACGTACATGCAAAGAGTACATTAATCAGTTTCATTGAAAAAGCTACTAGTAAACATAATTCAAACATTACGTCACAAGTTGGTGTGCATAAATGGTGAAAAATACTTCTTGATGAAATGGAAGCTGCTAAGCTATCTAGGTTTTATTAATAAGAAACTCGTCCCAAAAAGTGGACTGTATGACGCTAAGGGAATTCCTACATTCGTCATTCGCCTGGGAAAATAGGGTGAAATGGTCATTTTTAGATATATATATATGTAACTCAACGATAGATATATATATATATATATATATATATATATATATATATATATATATATATATATATATATATTATATATATATATATATATAACTCAACGGTTCACAAGTTTTTCACATTTCGACTGAAATTGAATTCTCTTCAATGTTTCACAGTCTGATACGCTTCGTGAGTGACAAGCGATAAAAAGAGTATCAGGAAGCGCCTGAAAATGGCACTATTTTGCACTATTTGAAGAGTAAGTTGAGAAGGGTTGAATAGGAAGAGAAAAGGTTGTAAAAACTGTAACCAAAGTGACCTTCCCTGATTGTTTTTGGGCGGATATCAATCAAATGTCTACACGTATCCGATGAACGATTCATCAGAAAAGCGACAGTTAACACAAACAACCTGCTCGATCACCAACGAACGAAATACTTGAAAATTATGGTTTTGGTGGAGACATTTCAAGGAGCGTTTACTCAGCTCCCAGGGGACCGATTGTCTTGAAATTTTCCACAAATTTTCTTTAATATGATAAGAAAAATCCCTGAAAATTTCAAGATGATCGATCCACCGGGAGGTGAGAAAAAACAATTTCCCTTTTGGGTTGAAGGTCAACTATGATAGCAAGCACCAGGAGGTGGAATAGACAGGCCAAGAACCTGGAATTTTCTGTAAAAAGGCTCTTTTTTTGCCATATCGAAAAAAAAAAAACCGACGTCATCATTGTCTAAAAACAATGGAACCACAGACGGTTCTCAGAATGAAAATAAATGAACCAAGTTCTTGCTCAAGGAAAGTGGACGAGTAAACATTTTTGCTCTTTAGGAACAACTTTAGACAACTATGGCAAAAACTTCCACCAAGTCCAAGGAAAGACCAACCTAAAGATTTTATTTTGTTATTGTTGTTATTTTTTTACAATATTTCGTGGTGCATCAGTGTGATCATCAGCAAAATCACACCTATCGTTACCATAGTTACAATATCACAGATATAGAAGAGCGTTTTCCAAACTCACAATGGAAATAAGGTTTAGAGGTTATTGTGGTGTTGGTTGGTAAGGAGACTTTTTGAGCAAGTTCGGGATAAGCTCCAGGCAAGTGATTCTGTTAATTGTTGCTGAAAACATTTTCCGGTGTCAAAATATCGAGGGTGATAAATAAGGCAAAACTCGTTTATGTGTTTATTTTTGAACAAAACAGTTTTTTTTAGAAAAGGGCTCGTGTTTTGACAGGGTAGGTTGAAATCGTTGCTATTTTGTGGTTAAGGGCCTTAATTTGCGGCGAACAGGGATTGTTTTTTCAAAAGATTATTATTCAAACAAACTCCCAAAGTGCGATTAACGAACCACAATGTAACAACAACAATAATTCAGTGTTTTGTCAGGTATTGAATCGTTTAAGTCACGCTTTTTTCGTCCAATTCTCTGAAAACAGTTTTTACAAAATAAATGGACGTAAAAAAAAAATTTATTTATTTCATTTTTTTATATTTTTTAACACAAAAAATTGTTTACTTCAAATATCCAAACGAAAAAAATTCAAACATTTGTGTGTTTTGAGAATTTTATATTGTAATCATGTATTATTTGAAAATTCTCACTTGTAAAATTACATAAAAATATGTTAAAAATAAAAATTGCTGAAAACAACAATTATGTATTTGAAAAATGTTGTAAGACCACCAATTGTAAATTATTCAGCCAAATAAGCCACCAATTGAAAAATTAATTGAAGAAATTTTAAAATAATCGATATGAGAAGGACGGCAGGAGGGAAAGAGGGACTCGATAGTAAAAAACAAGGCTCTTCGATTAACACGGGTTAATCATGGTTAACTTCCCTGGTAAACTGGTGTTAATTGTGCTAACATAGTGAACTCAAAAGATCTTTAATTATCGTGTTAATCATGGTAAAATTCCAGTGTAAACTAAAAGTTTGCCAAGATCAACACGTGTTAATTGAGTTAACAATGTTAATCGGGTTAATCGTCAACTTCCCAAGTAAACTCAAAAGGGGTATTAACGAAATTAACACGAGTTAATCATAGTAAACTTCCCTGGTAAACTCAAAAGGGGTGTTCAGTATTCACGACCTATAATTAACACGGGTTAATCATGGTAAACTTCCCAAGACTAACACATGTTAATTGAGTTAACAATGTTAATCGGGTTAATCTTCAACTTCCCAAGTAAACTCAAAAGTTGTATTTACGAAATTAACACGTGTTAATCATGGTAAACTTCCCGGGTAAACTAAAGGTTTACCAAGATTAACTCGTGTTAATTGAGTTAACAATGTTAATCGGGTTAATCTTCAACTTCCCAAGTAAACTCAAAAGGGGTATTAACGAAATTAACACGTGTTAATTGTGTTAATCGTGTTAATCATCTTCCCAGCCTCAAAAGGGGTACATATTCACGATCTTCAATTAACACGTGTTAATCATGGTGAACTCAAAGATTAAGATGATTAACACGTGTTAATCATTGTAAACTTTGAGTTTACCAGGGCATGATAGTACGAAAGCACGTGTTAATTGAAGATCGTGAATACCCCCAATTGTTTAACACGATTAACAAGTGTTAATTGAAGATCGTGAATACTCCTTTTAAGTTTACCAGGGAATTTTACCATGATTAACACGATTAAAAAGACACGTGTTAACTTTGAGTTTACCAGGGCGTTTAACATGATTAGCACGAAAACACGTGTTAATTGAAGATAACTCTTTTGAGTTTATAAGGGTAGTTTAACACGATTAACACGTGTTAAAGATCGTGGATACCTCATTCGAGTTTACCAGCGAAGTTGATGATTCACAACTAACACGTGTTTATCATTGTTAACTGTGAGTTTACCGAGGAGTTTAACATGATTAGCGTTTAACACGTCATGTTAATTGAAGATCGTGAATACTCCTTCTGATTTTACCAGGGAAGTTGATGATTAACAAGATTAACACGTGTTAATCATTGTAAACTTTAACACGATGAGCGTTTAACACATGTTAACCCAATTGTTTAACACGATTAACACGTGTAAACCGAAGACCGCGAATAGCCCTATCGTTTCATTAACTTCTCCTGTCAACCGTTTATTAATAGAATGCTACTTTAGAATCCAATTGAGGGGAATCGATTTGAGGTGAAGAAAACGCTCAAAAATAATGCGGAACCGTCATAGAATAGACTTAGACCGCCTGACACGAGAATTCTCACAGATCAATTTTTCAGGTCGAAAATGATCATTTTCGAACGTAAACTGTACCTATGCGAACAAGCAGGAAATCCATACATGCTCAATTTTTTAAGCTTCAATATACTAAAATATCGAGATAAAAAAAGGCTTCCAATGCCGCAATGCTATAAAATTTTAAAAATGTAAAAAAAAAAAATTCATTCAAAATGAAAATGAATATTTAAATACTAGACTATGAATACCACGAAATTTTTTTAGTTTTTAACAGGAGGAGCCGGTCGAAACCGGCGTGAGAATGGCCAGAAGGGGCGGGCCCCTCAAAACGTGGTTTCGGCAAATTTTGACAAAAAATGAAAAAAAAATTTCAATTATTCGGTTGCCGCATTGCAGGGATGCTTTTCGACTTTCAAGGTCTTGCAAAATCGGGTCAAAACACGTACAAACAATAATTATGTAGGTTGAGCAAAATGTCACAAAAAAGGACTAAAAAACCAGAAATTCTAAGAAGTTATTACTTCTGGCATGAAGAGGAATTGTTCACATCAAAAGATGATGAAAAAAAGGAGGACGTGGACATTTGGGCAAAAACAAAACAAAAGTTTATAGGTTATGAAGTCCACTTTCATAATTTCGGGTTGTCAATGAAAGAATTCGTCAAATATTATGATTTCTGGCGGGAAAAGTTGAACGCGTTGCCGATAATGGAGGGTGAAAAGACTAAAAGGGGAACTACATTTGGCGCTCGACTAATAACTAATAAAGTGCGAAATTGAAAAGAAAAACGTGCTTCTATTTCCAAATGGTTCCATTTTTCGTGTTCTAACTACTGGTGGCTTTGCTTTTTGTGCTGAATACTTACATTTGGTTACAAATTTTACGTTGCACGAAAGAATGTCAATTTTAATAGTCTTGGGGCTCTGAACTGGGGGTTCGGAGGTGTCGGGTGCGCAAAAGCGGAATCCATTGATCGCCTACCCCTCTTTGAGCTCCCCCCACCGAATAGCTAGCCCGAATCTCCCTTTATATGCAACCCTAGGCAATAAAATTTCTATTAATGCTTTTTTTCGCCATTTCACATTAAACTTCCTCGTTTTTAACAGCCAAAATTGAAGGAACTCAATTTTAACTTTCTCAAAAAGATTGCGGTACCGGCAGTGTTGCCAGTTTGGGCGATATATCGCGAATTGGGTTACTTTTTTTGGGGGCCTAATCTGGCAGCCCTGGAATAAAGTTGGGCTTATGACAGTTTTGCCAGTTTGGGCGATATATCGCGAATTGGGATACTTTTATAAGGCCCAATCTGGCAACCCTGGAATCCAACAAAGTTGGGCTTTTGACAGTGTTGGCAGTTTGGGTGATAAAACGTAAATTGGGCTACTTTTTTGGGGCCTAATCTGGCAACCCTGCAACAAATTTGGGCTTTTGACAAGGTTGCCAGTATGGGCGATATATCGCTAATTGGGATACTTTTATAAGGCCCAATCTGGCAACCCTGGAATCCAACAAAGTTGGGCTTTTGACAGTGTTGCCAGTTTGGGTGATAAAACGTAAATTGGGCTACTTTTTTAGGGCCTAATCTGGCAACCATGCAACAAATTTGGGCTTTTGACAAGGTTGCCAGTATGGGCGATATATCGCTAATTGGGATACTTTTATAAGGCCCAATCTGGCAACCCAGGAATCCAACAAAGTTGGGCTTTTGACAGTGTTGCCAGTTTGGGTGATAAAACGTAAATTGGGCTACTTTTTTGGGGCCTAATCTGGCAACCATGCAACAAATTTGGGCTTTTGACAAGGTTGCCAGTATGGGCGATATATCGCTAATTGGGATACTTTTATAAGGCCCAATCTGGCAACCCTGGAATCCAACAAAGTTGGGCTTTTGACAGTGTTGCCAGTTTGGGTGATAAAACGTAAATTGGGCTACTTTTTTGGGGCCTAATCTGGCAACCATGCAACAAATTTGGGCTTTTGACAAGGTTGCCAGTATGGGCGATATCTCGCTAATTGGGATACTTTTATAAGGCCCAATCTGGCAACCCTGGAATCCAACAAAGTTGGGCTTTTGACAGTGTTGCCAGTTTGGGTGATAAAACGTAAATTGGGCTACTTTTTTGGGGCCTAATCTGGCAACCATGCAACAAATTTGGGCTTTTGACAAGGTTGCCAGTATGGGCGATATCTCGCTAATTGGGATACTTTTATAAGGCCCAATCTGGCAACCCTGGAATCCAACAAAGTTGGGCTTATGACAGTGTTGCCAGTTTAGGCGATATATCGCAAATGGGGCTACTTTTGGGGGCCGAATATCGCAAATTGGGCTGCTTTCATAAGGTCCAATCTGGCAACCCAGTAATCCTACAAAGTTGGGCTTTTTACAGTGGTGCCAGTTTAGGAGATACATATATCGCAAATGGGGCTACTTTTGGGGGCCGAATATCGCAAATTGGGCTGCTTTCATAAGGTCCAATCTGGCAACCCAGCAATCCTACAAAGTTGGGCTTTTGACAGTGGTGCCAGTTTAGGCGATATATCGCAAATGTGGCTACTTTTTTATGTGGGGGGGGGGCGAATTGGGCTGCTTTTATAAGGTCTAACCTGGCAACCCAGCAATCCTACAAAGTTGTGCTTATGCCAGTGTAGCCAGTTTGGGCGATATATCGCAATTTGGGCTTATTTTTGGGGCCAAATCTGGCAACCCTGTTACATATCTGACAATGTTGGGCTTTTGACAGTGTTGCCAGTTTGGGAGATATATCGCGAATTGGGCTACTTCCTAATCTGGCAACTCTGCAATCCCACAAAGTTGGGCTTTGACAGTGTTGCCAGTTGGAGCAATATAACGTAAATTGGGCTACTTTTTTGGGGACTAATCTGGCAACCCTGCAATCCCACAAAGTTGGGCTTTTGACAGTGTTGCCAGTTCTGGCGATAAATCGCGAATCGACATCTTGATTTATTTCAACTTTAGCAAACAAAATACGAGAAATAAAAATGCTGAATTCATTTCCAAATTCTACTTTTAAAAATATCGACTTTTTTAATTTTATCTCCAACTTCAAGGTTTCATTATCTGTGGTCTGAACACTGATTTTTGTTTATTTTTTTGACTTTTTTTGACGAAAAGAAGTCAAAGTTGGTAATCCATAAATGATAAAAACGAACTTTATTTTTAATATTTGAAAGCTTTGTTAATGAGAAAATGGCATTTTAAAAAGGGCATAATGGTATTTATAGGGAAAGCGAGGAAAATTTCAACGGTTGATTTCCCAACGGTGGAATTATTCATGCTGAGCCTAAGCCTTTCAAATCCAATTATTTTAAAAACTTTTCGATTTATTTAAAATAAAAAGTCCAACTTATAGGCCGATCAAAAGACGGTTAAAAAAATTTAAAAAAATGGACGGTTATGTAATATTACAAGACTTGGGAGCTTTGCAACCACTTGAATGAGGGGGATGGTTCAGGAAAGTCCAGGAGGGTAGGGGAGGTGATGGGAGTATTGTTGGAGGTCAAGGAATGAGGGTGGAGGGGAGGGGAGGTGGCTGAATGTTAGGGGGAGGGTCCAGGATGGTAGGGGAGGTTATGGGAGTTATGGTTGGGGGTCATCGAATAAGCTTGAGGGGTGGGGAGGCGGCGTAATATTAGGGGGAGGTTGGGTGATGGTCATGCCGTCCTGGAGGGTAAGGGAGGTGATGGGAGCACGGTTGGAGGTCAAGGAATGAGGGTGGAGGGGAGGTGGCTGAATGTTAGGGGGAGGGTCCAGGAGGGTAGGGGAGGTCATGGGAGTATGGTTGGGGGTCAACGAATAAGCTTGAGGGGAGGGGAGGCGGCGTAATATTAGGAGGAGGATCCAGGAGGGTAGAGGAGGTGATGGGCGTATGGTTGGGGGTCAACGAATAAGCTTGAGGGGAGGGTAGGCGGCGTTATATTAGGAGGAGGGTCCAGGAGGGTAGAGGAGGTGATGGGCGTATGGTTGGGGGTCAACGAATAAGCTTGAGGGGAGGGTAGGCGGCGTAATATTAGGAGGAGGATCCAGGAGGGTAGAGGAGGTGATGGGCGTATGGTTGGGGGTCAACGAATAGCTTGAGGGGAGGGTAGGCGGCGTTATATTAGGAGGAGGGTCCAGGAGGGTAGAGGAGGTGATGGGCGTATGGTTGGGGGTCAACGAATAAGCTTGAGGGGAGGGGAGGCGGCGTAATATTAGGGGGAGGCTGGGTGATGGTCATGCCGTCCTGGAGGGTAGGGGAGGTTATGGGAGTATGGTTGGAGGTCAAGGAATGAGGGTGGAGGGGAGGGGAGGTGGCTGAATGTTAGGGGGAGGGTCCAGGAGGGTAGAGGAGGTGATGGGCGTATGGTTGGGGGTCAACGAATAAGCTTGAGGGGAGGGGAGGCGGCGTAATATTAGGGGAGCTGGGTGAGCATGCGTCCTGGAGGGTAGGGGAGGTGATGGGAGTATGGTTGGAGGTCAAGGAATGAGGGTGGAGGGGAGGGGAGGTGGCTGAATGTTAGGGGGAGGGTCCAGGATGGTAGGGGAGGTTATGGGAGTTATGGTTGGGGGTCATCGAATAAGCTTGAGGGGAGGGGAGGCGGCGTAATATTAGGGGGAGGGTCCTGAAAGGTAGGGGAGGTGATGGGAGTACCGTTGGAGGTCAAGGAATGAGAGTGGAGGGGAGGTGGCTGAATGTTAGGGGGAGGGTCCAGGAGGGTAGGGGAGGTGATGGGAGTATGGTTGGGGGTCAACGAATAAGCTTGAGGGGAGGGTAGGCGGCGTAATATTAGGAGGAGGGTCCAGGAGGGTAGAGGAGGTGATGGCGTATGGTTTGGGGGTCAACGAATAAGCTTGAGGGGAGGGGAGGCGGCGTAATATGGGGGAGGCTGGGTGATGGTCATGCCGTCCTGGAGGGTAGGGGAGGTGATGGGAGCACGGTTGGAGGTCAAGGAATGAGGGTGGAGGGGAGGTGGCTGAATGTTAGGGGGAGGGTCCAGGAGGGTAGGGGAGGTGATGGGCGTATGGTTGGGGGTCAACGAATAAGCTTGAGGGGAGGGTAGGCGGCGTAATATTAGGAGGAGGGTCCAGGAGGGTAGAGGAGGTGATGGGCGTATGGTTGGGGGTCAACGAATAAGCTTGAGGGGAGGGGAGGCGGCGTAATATTAGGAGGAGGGTCCAGGAGGGTAGAGGAGGTGATGGGCGTATGGTTGGGGGTCAACGAATAAGCTTGAGGGGAGGGGAGGCGGCGTAATATTAGGGGGAGGCTGGGTGATGGTCATGCCGTCCTGGAGGGTAGGGGAGGTTATGGGAGTATGGTTGGAGGTCAAGGAATGAGGGTGGAGGGGAGGTGGCTGAATGTTAGGGGGAGGGTCCAGGATGGTAGGGGAGGTTATGGGAGTTATGGTTGGGGGTCATCGAATAAGCTTGAGGGGTGGGGAGGCGGCGTAATATTAGGGGGAGGTTGGGTGATGGTCATGCCGTCCTGGAGGGTAGGGGAGGTGATGGGAGCACGGTTGGAGGTCAAGGAATGAGGGTGGAGGGGAGGTGGCTGAATGTTAGGGGGAGGGTCCAGGAGGGTAGGGGAGGTGATGGGCGTATGGTTGGGGGTCAACGAATAAGCTTGAGGGGAGGGTAGGCGGCGTAATATTAGGAGGAGGGTCCAGGAGGGTAGAGGAGGTGATGGGCGTATGGTTGGGGGTCAACGAATAAGCTTGAGGGGAGGGGACGCGCGTAATATTAGGGGGAGGCTGGGTGATGGTCATGCCGTCCTGGAGGGTAGGGGAGGTTATGGGAGTATGGTTGGAGGTCAAGGAATGAGGGTGGAGGGGAGGGGAGGTGGCTGAATGTTAGGGGGAGGGTCCAGGATGGTAGGGGAGGTTATGGGAGTTATGGTTGGGGGTCATCGAATAAGCTTGAGGGGTGGGGAGGCGGCGTAATATTAGGGGGAGGTTGGGTGATGGTCATGCCGTCCTGGAGGGTAGGGGAGGTGATGGGAGCACGGTTGGAGGTCAAGGAATGAGGGTGGAGGGGAGGTGGCTGAATGTTAGGGGAGGGTCTAGGAGGGTAGGGGAGGTGATGGGCGTTATGGTTGGGGGTCACGAATAAGCTTGAGGGGAGGGTAGGCGGCGTAATATTAGGGGAGGATGGTCTGCTCCTGGAGGGTAGGGAGGTGCATGGGCGTATGGTTGGGGGTCAACGAATAAGCTTGAGGGGAGGGTAGGCGGCGTAATATTAGGGGGAGGCTGGGAGTGATGGTCATCCGTCTGGAGGGTAGGGGAGGTTATGGGAGTATGTGTTGGAGGTCCAGGAATGAGGGTGGAGGGGAGGGGAGGTGGCTGAATGTTAGGGGGAGGGTCCAGGATGGTAGGGGAGGTTATGGGAGTTATGGTTGGGGGTCATCGAATAAGCTTGAAGGGTGGGGAGGCGGCGTAATATTAGGGGGAGGCTGGGTGATGGTCATGCCGTCCTGGAGGGTAGGGGAGGTGATGGGAGCACGGTTGGAGGTCAAGAAATGAGGGTGGAGGGGAGGTGGCTGAATGTTAGGGGGAGGGTCCAGGAGGGTAGGGGAGGTCATGGGAGTATGGTTGGGGGTCATCGAATAAGCTTGAGGGTGGGAGGCGGCGTAATATTAGGGGAGGCTGGGTGATGGTCATGCCGTCCTGGAGGGTAGGGGAGGTTATGGGAGTATGGTTGGAGGTCAAGGAATGAGGGTGGAGGGGAGGTGGCTGAATGTTAGGGGGAGGATCCAGGAGGGTAGGGGAGGTCATGGGAGTATGGTTGGGGGTCAACGAATAAGCTTGAGGGGAGGGTAGGGGAGGTGATGGGAGCACGGTTTTAGGTCAAGGAATGAGGGTGAAGGGGAGGTGGCTGAATGTTAGGGGGAGGGTCCAGGAGGGTAGGGGAGTTCATGGGAGTATGGTTGGGGGTCAACGAATAAGCTTGAGGGGAGGGGAGGCGGCGTAATATTAGGGGGAGGGTCCAGGAGGGTAGAGGAGGTGATGGGCGTATGGTTGGGGGTCAACGAATAAGCTTGAGGGGAGGGGAGGCGGCGTAATAATAGGGGGAGGGTCCTGGAGGGTAGGGGAGGTTATGGGAGCACGGTTGGAGGTCAAGGAATGAGGGTGGAGGGGAGGTGGCTGAATGTTAGAGGGAGGGTCCAGGAGGGTAGAGGAGGTGATGGGAGTATGGTTGGGGGGTCAACGAATAAGCTTGAGGGGAGGAGAGGCGTCGTAATATTAGGGGGAGGGTCCTGGAGGGTAGGGGAGGTGATGGGAGTACCGTTGGAGGTCAAGGAATGAGAGTGGAGGGGAGGGGAGGTGGCTGAATGTTAGGGGGAGGGTCCAGGAGGGTAGGGGAGGTCATGGGAGTATGGTTGGGGGTCAACGAATAAGCTTGAGGGGAGGGGAGGCGGCGTAATATTAGGGTTAGGGTCCAGGAGGGTAGTGGAGGTGATGGGAGTACCGTTGGAGGTCAAGGAATGAGGGTGGAGGGGAGGGGAGGTGATGGGAGTATGGTTGGGGGTCAACGAATAAGCTTGAGGGGAGGAGAAGCTGCGTAATATAAGGGGTAGTGTTCAGGAAGGTAGGGGAGGTGATGGGAGAGTATTATGTATTAGGTAGTGGAATATAGGAGGCAGAATGTTGAGGGAGGGAGATGAATATTTAATCATACTCGTAATAGGTTACCTTAAGGTTAAATTAAGAGAGTTGGATTAGCTCGGTTAACAATTTATGAAGTAGTTTCACTTCTCCACCATAGAGATCCTTCGAAACTTGAGCGACCTCTAATGGCTTCAGTGTGAATTTTTCTGTGACGTCTATTATTAGTTCTTCAGTATTGCACTAAGTTTCTAATGTTATAGTGTTAGTAGAAGGAAGAAACCTTCGTTATCAGTGATAAATAGCGAAAACAAAGTGAATTTTCGAACTTCTTCATATTGCGAAGCCAGCAAATTAGTTCAATGATGGATAATCATCTATGAGATAATATATAGGGAATGCACTGACCATGTGTATGTAAAATTGACAATAACATTGAAAATTTCGTTTTCGACCTAATTTTGTAGGTTCTAGTTGTCCTGAAATGTTTAAAATTGAAACGATATTTACATACCTTATTTGAGAAAAAAAATCGAGGAAGTTATATAGGAAAAATGAAAATTCCTAAAAAAATTGAAACAACTCAAAATTTTATTACCTTTCGAATGTTTTCTATTATTGTTTTCCACGTCTAACGTACCTCAGGGTGTCGCCTCATTATTCGAAAGTAGACGATGATTGACGTCGTGATGACGTCATTTAAGGAGAAATACAACGGGCCGAGCCCAGCATATTTTTAATCAACCTATATTTAAAAAACCACAAAATTAAGGTTTTAAGAGCCAAATTTTCGTCAAAAAACTCAAAATCAACATTTGTAAAGAACAATTTTCGTCCAAAAACCTCAAAATCAAAGTTTTAAGAGACATTTTCGTCAAAAATTTCAAAATCAAGGTTTCAAGCCCAATTTTCATCCAAAAACCTCAAAATCAAAGTTTTAAGAGACATTTTTCGTCAAAAATCTCAAAATCGAAGTTTTAAGATCCAAATTTTGTCGAAAACCTCAATATCAACATGTGTAGAGCCCAATTTTAGTCCCAAAACCTCAAAATCAAAGTTTCAAGAGCCTTTTTTCGTCAAAAACAACAAAATCAAGGTTTCAAGAGCCAAATTTTCGTCAAAAACCTCAAAATCAACATATTTACAGCCCAATTTACTTCCAAAAACCTCAAAATTAAACTCAAAATCAACATTTGTAAATACCAATTTTCGTCCGAAAACCTCAAAATCTAAGTTTTAAGAGCCTTTTTTTAATTAAAAAAACCTCAAAATCGAAGTTTTAAGAAACATTTTCGTCAAAAATTTCAAAATCAAGGTTCCAAAAGCCCAATTTTCCACCAAAAACCTCAAAATCAACAATTTAAGAGCCTATTTGTCTTAAAAAACCTTAAAATGGACATTTTTTCATCCAAAACGTCGTTTATTGATTGGTCCTCTTGATTCAAAAAAAGGCGGAAGCACGTGTACCCTTCCTCATTTTTCAACAATTTCCATAACGAATTTTATATCATTTATGCGTTAAAAACCATAAAAGGGTTTAAAAATTTAAATAGTTCTTCTTCATTTGTTTTTTCATCAAAAAATGAATCGATAGGGAAGGGAAAGAAGGGAAAAAGTTATCAAAGATTTTGATTCTTAATTTGACGCATGCGTGACGTTCCGATGAGAACTTGGCCGCAGCTCCTTTTAACTTTTTGATCGGTCAAACGCTCATAATTTTCATTTCCTCCTCCCACCCCCTCGTCGCGAAGAAATTCTCTCGCTTTTCCCATTTTCTTTAGCATTTTGAATCGTCCAAAAGGTACAAAAAACCGCATTTTTCTCCTTTCATGTTTCCCTTCGATCGAGCCCTCAAAACGAGCCTTTCGATCATGAATCTTCGCCCCTCTTTTTGACGTGCTTATCAACAAACCCTCATCATGAGAAAAGGTAAATTTTCTATTTTTACCATCATTTTCCCATATTCAGAAAATCTTTATTTTCTTTTCGAATTCCCGATTCTTTTTTGTTTATAAAACTCGGTTATCAAAATCTTCAAACTTGTTTATGCTTTCATTCGCTAATCCTTATCAGCTTCAATTTTACGTACAATTAGGATTAATCTGCTATTAGTTCGATTGGCTAGTCATTTTGGAGAAAAATTGGTTTTTTGTGGGCCTAGTGCCCAAACAGGATCAAAAATCAAGTGAAAAGGGCCCTATATGTCATTAAGAAACAGTATCGATTTAAAAGGGACAATAGTGCCCAAAAAAGATTAAAAACAATCTTAAAAGGGCCCTATTTGTCATAAAAGAATAGGATCTGGTTAAAAGGGCCCACAGTGCCCAAACAGGATCAAAAATCAAGTGCAAAAGGGCCCTATATGTCATAACGAAACAGTATCTAGTTTAAAGGGCCCATAGTGTCTGCAAAAGATTAAAAATCAATCTTTAAGGGGCCCTATTTGTCATAAATAAATAGTATTTAGTTTAAAGGGCCCTAGTGCCCAAACGGGATTAAAAATGACGCTTTAAAGGGTCCTAGTTGTCATAATGAATCCTATCAAGTAAAACGAACCCCTAGTGTCCAAAGGAACAAAAATCAAGCTTAATAGGGCCCTATATGTCATAAATGAGTACTAATCTAGTAAAACGATCCCTAGTGTCCAAAAAGGATCAAAAATTAAGCTAAAAAGAGCCCCTGAGTGTCCAAAAAAGGATAAAAATCAAGGTAAAAATGGCCCCTAGTGTATAAAAAGGATAGAAAATCGAGTAAAAATTGGCCCCTAGTGTATAAAAAGCATCAAAAATCAAGCTAAAAGGGACCCTAGTGTCCTAAAAAGATCAAAAATAAAGCTTAAAAGGGCCCTATTTGTCATAAATGAATAGTATCTAGTTAAAAGGGCCCCTAGTGCCCAAACAGGATCAAAAATCAAGCTAAAAGGGCCTCTAGTGTCCAAAAAAGATCAAAAATCAAGCTTAAAAGGGCCCTATGTGTCATTAATGAATAGTATCTAGTGAAAGGGCCCCTAGTGCCCAAAGGATCAAAAAATCAAGCTTAAAAGGGCCCCTGAGTGTCCAAAAAAGGATAAAAATCAAGGTAAAAATGGCCCCTAAGTGTATTAAAAAGATCAAAAATCAAGCTAATAGGGCCCCTAGTGTCCAAAAAAGATCAAAAATCAAGCTTAAAAGGGCCTTATTTGTCATTAATGAATAGTATCTAGTTAAAAGGGCCCCTAGTGCCCAAACAGGCTCAAAAACCAAGCTAAAAGAGCCCCTAGTGTCCACAAAAGATAAAAAATCAAGCTTAAAAGGGCCCTATTTGACATAAATGAATAGTATCTAGTTTAAAGGGCCCCTGGTGTCCTAAAAAGATCAAAAATCAAGCTTAAAGGGGCCCTATTTGTCATAAAGGAATAGTATCTGGTTAAAAGGGCCCCCAGTGCCCAAAACAGGATCAAAAATCAAGTGAAAAGGGCCCTATATGTCATAAAGAAACAGTATCTAGTTAAAAGGGCCAATAGTGCCCGAAAAAAGATCAAAAATCAAGCTTAAAAGGGCCCTATTTGTTATAAATGAATAGTATCTAGTTTAAAGGGCCCATAGTGTCTGAAAAAGATTAAAAATCAAGCTTTAAGGGGCCCTATTTGTCATAAAGGAATAGTATCTAGTTAAAAGGGCCCCTGGTGTCCTAAAAAGATCAAAAATCAAGCTTAAAGGGCCCTATTTGTCATTAATGAATAGTATCTAGTTAAAAGGGCCCCTAGTGCCCAAAAGATCATAAATCAAGCTTAAAAGGGCCCTATATGTCAAAAGAACTATCTGTAAAAGGGCAATTGCCAAAAAAGATAAAAATCAAAGTAAAAATGCCCTATGTGTTATAAATGAATAGTATCTAGTTTAAAGGGCCCTAGGTCTGAAAAAGATTAAAATCAAGCTTTAAGGGCCCTATTTGTCATAAAGGAACAGTATCTAGTTAAAGGGCCCCTAGTGTCCAAAAAAGATCAAAAATCAAGCTTAAAAGGGCCCTATTTGTCATTAATGAATAGTATCTAGTTAAAAGGGCCCCAAGTGCCCAAACAGGATCATAAATCAAGCTTAAAAGTTCCCCTGAGTGTCCAAAAAAGTATAAAAATCGAGGTAAAAATGGCCCCTAGTGCCATTAAAGAGTGTATTGAAGATTTGGGCCATAGGAGAAATTGGGAAGACGAAATCTTGACAAAAATATCGAAAAATTGAACTTTTTGTTTTGAAAAAGAACCAAGGGCAATCTCAAGTTCTTTTCGAAAGATAAAACCAAACATAATGCATGGCTTGCATCTCTCAAAAACGTCTACTCCATATTTTCCCAAGAATGAATTAATAAGCAAAATTTGAACGTTGGAGTCTCTTTTCATAGTTTTGTTTTTCTTTTATTATAAAAATGTTTGTAGGTATGGAAGTTTCGGTGATCTGGAGCATGGATTGCGGCGATTATGGCGATCCAGATTGTCCAGGCCCTCCGCCGCCGGTTTTCCATCTTCCGCCTCCGCCGCGTCCGCCGTTCCTCCACGACCTTCCTGATTGTTCGCTCGACCTCGAAACTTGCAATGCGATGCCTGTAAGTATCGCAGAAATTTTATATTTCGGTTTTTTATAAATTTTCATTTAAGGTCATCGATGCCGAATATCATAGTTCGCCTGCATTACCCTCAGTCGCCGTCATCGTCGTTTCTTCCGTTTTTCTCCTCATCATGGTTCTCATCGCCACCGCTTTCCTTTGCAAGTAAGTCAAGCGCCACTAACTCCCTCAATTTTTGTACAATTTTATCAATATTTATACCAGTGGTTCCCAAAAATGAACATATTTTAAGGCTATTTTTCATCAAAAACCTTAAAATCAACATTTTAAGAGCAAATTTTTCGTCAAAAACCTCAAAATAAACATTTGGAAAGCCTAGTTTTTCTTCCAAAAACCTCAAAATCAAGGTTTTAAGAGCCATTTTTCGTTATAAAAAAAAATCAAGGTTTTAAGAGCCAAATTTTTGTGAAAACCATCAACATTTTTGTTTAGAAAACCTCAAAATGAACAAGAGACAATTTTTCGTCTAAAACCTCAAAACCAACAATTGCAAAGCCAAAATTTTTCGTTTAAAAAAACCTCAAAATCAAGTTTGAAGAGACAATTTTTTGTCAAAAACGACAAAAGCATGTATTAGGAGCCAATTTTTAGTCAAAAACCTCAAAACCAACATTTATAAAGCCAAAATTTTCGTTAAAAAACCTCAAAATTCAACTAAAAAGGCATTTTCCCAAAAATCACATCATGTTTTAAGACAAAATTTCGTCAAAAACCTCAAATTACATTTTAAAGCCATAGTAAAAAACCTCAAAATCCACTTTGAAATACTATTTTCGTCTAAAACTAAAACAACATTTATAAAGCCAAAAGTCGTTTAAAAACCTCAAAATCAACTTTGAAGAGACAATTTTTTGCCAAAAACCACAAAATCATTGTTTTAAGAGCCAAATTTTCGTCAAAAACCTCAAAATTAACATTTATAAAGCCAAATTTTCGTTAAAAAACCTCAAAATCAAATTTAAAGACACAATTTTTCGTCAAAAACCTCAAAATCAAGGTTTCAAGAGCCGATTTTTCGTCAAAGAACATCAAAATAAACATTTGGAAAGCCTAGTTTTTCTTCGAAAAACCTCAAAATCAAGGTTTTAAGAGCCAAATTTTTGTTCTAAAAAACCTCAAAATGAACTTAAAAGAGACAATTTTTCGTCAAAAAACCTCAAAATCAACAATTGCAAAGCCAAAATTTTCGTTTAAAAAAAACCTCAAAATCAAGTTTAAAGAGACAATTTTTCGTCAAAAACGACAAAATCATCCCATAAAAGGGCGGCGCAATTTGAAAAGGTTTGGGAACCTCTGATTTCATTAGAAAGCTATTTTAAAGAGCTTTCCAACAGTATAAATATCGACAAAATCAAAAATTGTGCATTTTACAGACACTTAAAGGTTCATGTGTTAATTTTATTAAAATTTTTTGAAATTTCCAGACACAAAAAGAAAATGCAAAATTTCCTCCCTTGTAAATCATCGCCTCAAAATCATTGCGACGTATCCCATGGAAACGGAGTCATTTATGAAGACCTTACTAATATTCGTCCTCGGCCACTACCTCAGCCTTCAATAGAGGTAAAAAAACTTTTAATTAATGATTTTATATATATATATATATATATATATATATATATATTATATATATATATATGTCTAATGCCGCAAAGCAGCCAAAAAACTTAAATTTTATGCATATTTTATTTTTTTAGATGTTGGATGTGAAGGGGCGCACCGATGTGGGTTATCCGCCTCCGAGTTACCCTGTAATATCTCATTCTCCGGTTTTTATTTGTCCACCTCCTCCCAGAACGCTGCCACATCATCAATATTGCTCTCAGGATCTTTATAATCCAGTTTATGAAGAGCTTTCGAATGGTTCTGGCGGAAGAGGGGAGTCTGAAGAAAGCGAATGCGGTCGCCAAGGGATCGGGAGCGAAGACGAATTTGCCGAGGATGAACTTAGCCTTGCCGGAGTGGCGATGCCGAACCACCATTCAGGGACAAGTTCATTACAAGGATCTACAGGAAACGACCTTTCAAGAGACCACGATAGTTCCGACGCTGATGACCGAGTGAGG
>JAGWEN010000762.1:0-57797 GCA_018703685.1 Orius laevigatus
CAATTCGTGCGTGAAATTAAGTAAGAATGTTTAACTTGGAAGGGGCTTTTAAAGTAGGCTTTATTTTTCTTTACAACGTTTCTAAAGGATATTAATTAATCTTGGGGATGGAAACACTTAAAAAGTAGTAAGAATTCCATGAGGCGACCTGTTTGAGTGTGGTCGAAGACAAGCAATGGAACCCTTTAGGTCATTTATTACGTCATCAATCTGTAAAGTTCTCCGAGTTTCCTTCTCCTGTTATATCGGCGAAACGATATTGACTTGAGATTCCTTCAGGTGGACTTAAACTCCATTTCCATTTCAAGGGTAAAACCAAAGGGGGCGACAAAGGGAATCACTACAAGTTCGACGCGACTCGATTTCCAAACTGTTTGCCACCTTCGAACGATTAAATTGACCCCCCACTCCCACCCTCCGGAGTTTGAACACTCGGAAAACAGACTAGATTAGTCTGGATTGCACAAGAAATACGACAATTATAGGAAAATAGGAAAAATTATGCAATTTTATGACGTCTACAGGCGGTATGGATACGAGGCCAATAGTACTGGGATGTGATGTGACGGACATTGTGTTGAAACAAGCAACCTCTCACTATAATAACGCAAGTGGGCAATAACTCTCTATAGATCCATTCCTCTGCTATAGCTATGTCCCACAATACCCACGAGATAAGTTTAAATATCAAACTGTAAAGGAACGCTGCACAATAATTCCATACACCAGATCCAGTCTTAGAGTAGTCCCTCCATCCTCCATCGCCACTCGCCCTCATCCAGTCGTCCAGCGGCCCAGTGTCGTCCAGTGTCGTCCAGTCGTACCTTGTCCAATCATCCGTCGTCTAGTCGTACCTTGGTCCAGTCGTCCCTCATCCAGCCGTCACTCGTCCAGCCGTCCCTCGTCCAGTCGTCCCTCGTCCAGTCGTCCCTCGTCCAGTCGTCCCTCGTCCAGTCGTCCCTCGTCCAGTCGTCCCTCGTCCAGTCGTCAACTTTTATATGGATCTGCGCAATCGTCCAGTGTCGTCAAATCGTCCAGTGTCGTCAGATCGTCCAGTGTCGTCAAATCCCCCAGTGTCGTCCAATCGTCCAGTGTCGTCCAATCATCCAGTGTCGTCCAATTATCCAATGTCGTCCATTCGTCCCTCGTCCAGTGTAGTCCAATCGTCCACTATCGTCCATTCGTCCCTCGTCCAGTCGTCCCTCGTCCAGTCGTCCCTCGTCCAGTCGTCCCTCGTCCAGTCGTCCCTCGTCCAGTCGTCCCTCGTCCAGTCGTCCCTCGTCCAGTCGTCCCTCGTCCAGCCGTCCCTCGTCCAGCCGTCCCTCGTCCAGCCGTCCCTCGTCCAGTCGTCCCTCGTCCAGTGTCGTCAAATCGTCCAGTGTCGTCAAATCGTCCAGTGTCGTCAAATCGTCCAGTGTCGTCAAATCGTCCAGTCGTCACTCGTCCAGTCGTCACTCGTCCGCTGTCCCGTCGTCCAATCGTCCCTCGTCCAGTCGTCCAGTCGTACGTTGTCCAGTCGTCCCTCGTCTAGTCGTACCTTGGTCCAGTCGTCCCTCGTCTAGTCGTACCTTGGTCCAGTCGTCCCTCGTCCAGTCGTAAACTTTTATATGGATCTGCGCAATGTACTGGACATTTCTAGAACCATCTCCGATGGTCTTTGACGTTTCCAATCGTTCTAAAAGATCTCAAATTTTTGTTATTTTTCGTCTTGAACCTTCCCATCTGTGATGGAACGTTCCAGGCCGTTCTAGAAGGTTCTTGGCTTGCCTAAAGTTTTGAAAGAACTTCGAATTGATACCTCTGCTATACCATCACGTTCCTCTAATGCTCTTTCTTACCACCATTACTCTTCCTCAAAACCCGATCACCTCCATCGCATCTAAATGATCAACAGTTTATCCGTTTATGTTGTTATTTACGAGATTCATTACCTATTTATAATACGATTAAATTTTAGAGAGTCTTTAATCATTCTTAACCAAATCCGATCTCGTTCACTTAGCACACTCCTCCTAAACGTTGCCCGTCTCTAATTACCCTGGTGTTAAATCCCTCGCATTAAGTCAAACCTCCTCGCATCGTTTAATACCATTTTCTTTTAAACGTACGAGTTATTTAAGCATCAAGACACGTCATATAATGAAGCCCATCTATGTAAAAGAGTTCAACTCGTAAACTTATTATCCGACGAGGTATCGCCACGATTCCAAAGGGCCCATAAACTATTCAAACGACCCCTCTGGGTGTAGGAAATGAATGTTTAAAACGACAAGACATTTTTGAAAGAAACGAGATATAAACAAGGAAAAAAAAGGTTAAAAACACCAAAATACAGATCATTTTTATCATAATTTTCTAGAAAAAATAAATTTTTAATAATTTCTACAACCGAAATTGGCTTTGCAATATTTAAACGTTTATTAGTAAGTCAAGTATCGATTGAGAGGTAAAATACGTCAAAAATGGAATAAAATACGAGGTTGAAAACGTGAAATTTAATATTTTAGTAGATTGACAGGTACAACAGGTCTTTGGATGATTCGATGAGGGAAAATTGAATATTCTTTTAACCATTTTTGGATAATTAAGCATTTTCGTTTAGGTTTCTTCTTTTTGTCGATATCTAGACTTTTGCATTCTACCTTCCGTATTTTCCACGAGGTTCTTTTATTGCATTCCGGACTATTGGACCAATTGCGGATAAAAAAGAGGAAAAGGCTCTTTATGAAATTCCTAGGGTTACTTCTGTCGGACAAGCCTTTTTTTCGTCGGGATGGACTCATTTCAAGTTATTGCTCGGGAAAAAATTCCGTTTTTGACACGTGAGTGAAAACCTCCAATTATAAGGCGGTGCGAACAATGACGTCATTACTTTTTAGAACGGAGAAGGACCTGTTTAGCTAATAAAAGACTTCATGTTGGATCAAGTGTAGCCTGATTTTGACGTCTTTTATCCATCCGTCAATTCTGGTTTCGCTTAAAAATCGATTTTATTTTAATTAAAATATACCAAATCTTGTTCAATAGAATATCAAATGGCGAGACAAAATGTCAAAGGAGGCCGAGCGGTTAATTGAGCCTAATGGGCTCTACTAGAACACCCTATGAATATCCTTCTACATTATTGCTTTATATATATATATATATTGTATATATTCAATATATGTGAATTATATAAAACTTGGAGAAACGTGTTTTTGTCTACGATTTTTTTTCCTGTGTAAAAAGTTGAGGAAAAGTTATTACGATGTTCAAAGTGTTTTGGGGTCGAGGTGGAGGAGAGGGGGCACTCAAAAGTTTTAGCAGGGTTTTGACATCCGACGGTTTTCGGGAGGACGTTCAACACGAAAACCGCCACGCGACAAAGGGTGACAAAAGGACAAGCTGCGGTCTCGCTTCCCCCTACCAGTTCGAAAGAGAAAAAGCCAACTCGGAACGAAAGTTTTCTCGGGAAAATGTTTTCATTCTCTTCAACCAAACTTCTCATATCCCACATTACTCAGGTCAACTGGAATTGTGTTTTATATCTCTGATACATGAAGGAGAAAACAAAGCTAAAATGATTGATCTAGAGGCTGTGACTTCCATTCTTTCCTCTTCTTCTGTGAACTAGCTGTTTTTATTGTTATAAATACGATTATTTTTTACGAACATTTTTTTTTAAATTGGGACCAGGCTAGGTCCTCCAGATATTTTGTATTAAGCGATTCGACTTCTTTCTTACAATTTGTTTAAATAACGTTAACATATTTTAAAAAATTCAAAAGGTACATTAAATATTAGTGGATGGGGGTCTCTCTTAAAGGGCTCGATGGGGGGCTGAACGGAGGCTGAGGGTGGACCGGATGTTCGCTCCACTGGTTTTGAGTGCTCGGAGCTAAAAGCATTGATCATTCCCCATAGGATTCGCCTCTCGTCCAGTATCGGTTTGTTCTCGACGTGCACTGCGTAACCGAGACTAAACAGAGAGCTCATACATTGTTATTTCCAACCATTCAATATACAACGAATCTATCGACGGAACTCTTTCGGTTCGACTCTTCCAAAACCACATGCCTAAAAAAAGGACCGAAATAGACCACTTTTTCGATCTTATTTTGATTCTCGTTTTAAAAATATATATTTCGCTTTCTATAAAGATTGTTTTTTAAAATTGTACGTCAAAACAGGGACTCGCTGAAAAATTCATAAGATCAGCTTGAGGGGGGAAAAATATTACGATTAGAGAGGATCCTTCTATACAAAAATAAAATGGAAAATTGACACTGACACTTGAGCTCGTTTGGCTTTCACTCGAAAAAATATGGCGATAGAATTTTTTTTTTTGTTCATAAAAGTTCAAAGGTGAAAAAAAATTACCTCTGGAGAACCCATAATGCATTTTTATAATCATAGTGAATGTTTTTATTATTTATGTTGGAGGTGACTCCGATTGTGACGTCACGTCACCCCACCAAGACTGATCAAGACCCCATGCACGTGCTGAAGAACAAGAAAGAAGGTTCGAGAACGAAAAGAGATGCTAAGAAGTTCTACAGAAGTAAAGACTAGAGGTGGGCAAAACAGCTCCTTTTAGGGATCAGATCAGAACAGCTCACTCACCGAAAAGAACTAGCTCTTTTTAGCAGTTCTTTTCGAGAACTAGCTCTTTTCGAGAAATCAGTAGGTAAATCATCGACATGGTTCACCGTATAGCAAAAGTACCTACTTCTGCACCTACATACATAGTACATATATAAACTGCCCATACATACAAATTAAATTCAGAAAAAGTCCGGTCTCATGGTGAAAGAACATAGAAAACTGAAAATTACCTTATTTACCCATCTCCTTTTTCTGTGGCATTCGCCGAGCATTTATTTATTATTGTATATTTATTTATTAAAAGATGCTAACGTTAAAAATTAAAATATAAAAAAGTACTTAATTATGTTAACATTATAAATAAAAAAAAAGAAATAAAATCACAATTGCGAGTGATAAGGATAAGTGATAACGTAAACAACATCGGCAGAGACGGGCGGCGGGGCAACTTCGAGAATCGAGGCCCTTTCTTTCTCCTCTTCCTTTAAAAAGAACCGAGTCAGTTCACTCAGTTCAACGTTCATTGAATCAAAAGAACTAGGAGCGGAAGAGCTATCTGAGAGATTCAAACAGTTCGCGATTCATTGCAGGAGCTAGTTCTTTAAGAGTCAGGAATCATGAGAACGAGTGGAGAGCGAAAGAACTGCAAGATTCTAACAATTCACCCGCTCAGCGAACTGTTAGGATCAAAAAGAGTTGGTTAGAAAGGAGTTCCCGCGGCCCCCGCCACTCGATCCCGCGACCCTCCAGTCCATCTTAACAGTTCCCACCGTACCCCGCTCACCCGTGGAGGTGACTACGCTATGCGGGGGACGGGGGGTCTTCAAGTGAACTGGTAAAGTGGTGGGAGGATTTAATTCCTTCAAACCCCCTCTTCGCCAAAACGAAGGGACTACGTAAAGCGGGGGTCGGGGGCTTATGAGTGGAAGGGAGTGGGGACTAAACAGTTCAGTAAAAGAGCTGCCGCTCTTTTTTAGTGAGTCACAGTTCGCTCACTCTTTTAAAAGAGCTAGTTCTTTTGAGCAGCTCCTGAACTGAGCGCCCATCTCTAGTAAAGACGTAATAACGAAGAAAGACGTGAATAATTATCAAAAAAGACGTTTTAAAGATTGTTTAAAGACTGTGTGAGAAGAGTTTAATAAAAAGACGTAAAAAGAAAATATAGTCATTGAACTAACAAAAACCCCAACATTTATTTATATAGAAACAAACGAAAAAAACCGTGGAAAAACACATTTTGGGCAAAAATAAACTTACAAAAGGTAGGAAAAGGTTGAAATCTGGAGAACAAGGGTCTTTTGTGGTCAACTAAGAGTCAAGATCGGTTAAAAAGGGTCTTTTAGCGGATCACCCCTATTCAATCACCCTATTCATTATCCACATTTTGGACCAAATTAAGAAATAAAAATTTAAGGCCAAAAAAGCAGAAAAAGAGTCGCCCCTTAGGTTTCACCTTGGTCTAAATTTAAACATTCTTATCGACGAGAAATGACGATTTTTGTCTCCAAAGGAAGAAAAAGGAACATTTTTCGAATACTGTCTAGAATCCTTCGAGCTAAATGTAATTGCTCGGACGGGCCACCGAAACAGGGACAGTTGGAAACGATAAATCTTACTTTTTCACCTTCCCGCTCCTCTTTTTGTTCTGTACCTTTACAAAGAATTTTCTCTTAGTGAGCCTTGTAATTTCTACTTTTTCACCTCCTACTAATGGCATCCTCGCAACAAAAACATCCGCCATAATTGAGACACGAGGACGATTTGTTTTCAATACGAAAAAATACCAGAAAAGCTTTTAACTTTCAACTTTAGTTATAAAAAGGAAAGAGACCTAATCTAAAATGTAATTTGCAATCTAAAACATGTAATTTGCACGTATATTGCGTTAAAACGTCAGAAAAGCAAAATATTGTTGAAAAACAGCCATAAAGCATCTAAGTCATTAAAAAATCCTTTATTGCTTTTAGTTTGAAAGGTCCTATTTGCAAGAACTTTCTGGAACTTTGTTTTTTATTATTTTTTCCACTGGGAATAAATGATATGGAAAAAAGGGTAACCGAGGATTTTGGCATCAAAAGAATTTTGATCCGGATTGAAGGTTTTTCTCCTCTCTAATGCAGTTTTCCCTTTACAGGGTCATTACAATGACCTTGTAATATGATCCTTGAGAAGGGTTATGTATAAGCCCTGTCATCGTTGAAAACCTTGACGTTGATACATTATCCGTCATTATGCGCGCTCGGGTTTTCAATCCTCATCAAGTCACCTCCCGATGACGTTATTTTACGTGGAAGGTGGGGACGAGTTCGAAATATTTGAAAAAGGTTGTTCAACATTTTTGGCCTAAAGGGCCCGTTGGACTTTTTTGATGGGGTTGGTGCTATAAAAACATCTTACTTATTAGATAAATAATTGGACAAATAAAAATATATGTTGGCTTAAGATAAGCCCAAGGGCCCCAGGGCCACCCTCAGCCTTGGAGGCGGCGCCGGTGACGGCTGAATCGACGTTGTCTGACATGATAAAATGGTCCAGGCAATGGAAACGGGCTAGTTCACTTCCTTACTTTTCCCACTATCACTTTTAAACTAAAAGATAAACCAAGAAAGATCCAAGATCACCCAAAACAGATCAAAGTGACTCGCACGGAAACCCACGTGTGTTCCGTCACTCTTCATAAACCACAATGGCGGGTGGGTACCCGCTCTTCAACCGGTTGTGCCGGTGCCACCGGTTGTGCACGGCTTCGTCCTTCCCAAAGGCGAGCGGCCGCCCCTTTTCTCTTATCAGTTGAAGTAACTTTTGGGAAAAGCAAGAATGCGAGCATATGACGACACGAAAGCACGTGTTTCCCGTCCATTTGACCGAAGACATGTCGTCACAGCACGACATATATGTTGGGTTAAGATAAGCCCAAGGGCCCTAGGGTCACCGCTAGCCTTGGAGGCGGCGGAATCGACGTTGTCCGACATGATAAGATGGTCCAGGCAATGGAGACGGGCTTGTTCACTCTCTTACTTTTCCCACTTTCACTTTTAAACTGAAATATCAACCAAGAAAGATCCAAGATCACCAAAACAGATCAAAGAGACTCGCACGAAAAACCCACGTGTGTTCCGTCACTCTTCATCAACCACAATGGCGACCCACCCGCTCTTCAACCGGCCGTGTACAACCGGTGGAACCGGCACAACCTCCGGCTTCGTAATTCCCAAAGGCGAGCGGCCGCCCCTTTTCTCTTATCATTTGAAGTAACTTTTGGGAAAAGCAAGAATGCGAGCATATGATGACACGAAAGCACGTGTTCCCCGTCCATTTGACCGAAGACACGTCGTCACACCACGACATATATATTGGGTTAAGATAAGCCCAAGGGCCCTAGGGTCGCCGCTAGCCTTGGAGGCGGCGGAATCGACGTTGTCCGACATGATAAGATGGTCCAGGCAATGGAAACGGGCTAGTTCACTTCCTTACTTTTCCCACTATCACTTTTAAACTAAAAGATAAACCAAGAAAGATCCAAGATCACCCAAAACAGATCAAAGTGACTCGCACGGAAAACCCACGTGTGTTCCGTCACTCTTCATCAACCACAATGGCGACCCACCCGCTCTTCAACCGGCCGTGCACAACCGGTGGCACCGGCACAACCTCCGGCTTCGTCCTTCCCAAAAGCGAGCGGCCGCCCCTTTTCTCTTATCATTTGAAGTAACTTTTGGGAAAAGCAAGAATGCGAGCATATGACGACACGAAAGCACGTGTTTCCCGTCCATGTGACCGAAGACATGTCGTCACAGCACGACATATATGTTGGGTTAAGATAAGCCCAAGGGCCCTAGGGTCGCCGCTAGCCTTGGAGGCGGCGGAATCGACGTTGTCCGACATGATAAAATGGTCCAGGCAATGGAAACGGGCTAGTTCACTTCCTTACTTTTCCCACTATCACTTTTAAACTAAAAGATAAACCAAGAAAGATCCAAGATCACCCAAAACAGATCAAAGTGACTCGCACGGAAAACCCACGTGTGTTCCGTCACTCTTCATCAACCACAATGGCGACCCACCCGCCCTTCAACCGGCCGTGCACAACCGGTGGCACCGGCACAACCTCCGGCTTCGTCCTTCCCAAAGGCGAGCGGCCGCCCCTTTTCTCTTATCAGTTGAAGTAACTTTTGGGAAAAGCAAGAATGCGAGCATATGACGACACGAAAGCACGTGTTTCCCGTCCATTTGACCGAAGACATGTCGTCACACCACGACATATATGTTGGGTTAAGATAAGTCCAAGAGGCGGAATCGACGTTGTCCGACATGATAAGATGGTCCAGGCAATGGAGACGGGCTTGTTCACTCTCTTACTTTTCCCACTTTCACTTTTAAACTGAAATATCAACCAAGAAAGATCCAAGATCACCAAAACAGATCAAAACGACTCGCACGGAAACCCACGTGTGTTCCGTCACTCTCCTCTTTTCGCCAATCGGCCGCTCCGGAGAAAAAGAAATCTGAGGTTGTTTTTTCGATTTGAAAACATTTTTTTTAACGAAGCTCCAGACATTTGTCCCCTAAAAACGTCTAATTTTGAAATTTTACGATAAAGATTTTTTTTTTCTTTCATCCCCCTGTTCTGACCAATTTTCATGAATCGACTGAAAACTCCCCTTGAAATAAGCGATTATTTATTAAAACGGAAAAGTTCTCATTAATCTTAAAACTTCCTTCTGAATACAAACAATCCAAAGTTCAGCTAAGATGGGTTAGATTACAATATTAATAAGCCTCCCCTATTTCTCCCATTGTCTCTCGCGATAAAGAATTCGATAAAACTTCTGTTAGGTGAGGATCTATGGCACGACTCCAATTCTGAACCCGGATGGATCCCCTTTTGCCAAAATCAACCCCCCCACAAACCCCACTTTATCACCTTTCACAAAAAAAGAGTTTTCTTAGACACTTTGCATTTTTATTGCCTCCTTGTTTTTCACTATATTGGAAACTTAAGTGACTTTTAAACAAGAATTGTTTATAAACTTTTATTTTTTAGCTTCCTTAATCTCTTGTTCAAGAGATTACTGAGAAAACTAATTAGAGAAGGAGTCGACTACTAAATTACTGCCAGTTTGATCTTAGAGACGTTAAAAAAAAGATCTTGTCAAAGATATTTATACTATAAAAGTTTAGGTGTTGACCTTTGGAAAACGAAACATAGAAAATGGAGCGATTTCCTTAGTAAAGAACCTCCCATCCTCTAGGGAAATCATACAATTTAAAAGCCTTCCATGAGTAAACCCATACATTACTTATTGGAAGCTACAATTCAAAATTTAAAACTCGAATTACCTGAACATTTTTCAGAAAAGGATCTTTTCTTATCAAATACCTAAAAAAGGATCGAAATCTGGATAAACAAGTTATTTTTTTGTCAATAAAAGGTCGAAATCTGGCAGAAAAGAATCTTTTTTTGTCAAAAAGGGTTAAAATCTGGCTGAAAAGGGCTTTTTTTTTTTTAAAAAAAAAAAAGGTCAAAATCTGGCAGAAAAGTGTCTTTCGTTGTCAAAAAGGTCAAACATCAGAAAAGGGTCTTTTGTGGTTAAAAAAAGGATCGAAATCTGTCAAAAAAAGGTCCTTTTATTGTCAATAAAAGGTCAAAATCTGGCAGAAAACTTCTTTTCTTGTCAAAAAGGGTCAAAATGTGACTGAAAAGGGTCTTTTCTTATCAAAAAAGGTTCAAAATCTGACTGAAAAGTGTCTCTCGTAGTCAAAAAGGTCAAAATTTATCAGAAAAGAGTCTTTTCTTATTTAAAAAAAAAATCGAAATCTGGCCAAAAAGGGTTTTTCTGGTCAATAAAAGGCCAAAATCTGGCATAAAAGGGTCTTTCCTTGTCAAAAAAGGGACAAATACTGGCTGAAAAGCGTCTTTTCCTATCAAAAAAGGTTCAAAATGTGACTGAAAAGTGTCTTTCGTTGTCAAAAAGGCCAAAATTTATTTCAAAAGGGTCTTATCTTATAAAACAATCCGCTAAAAGGATCGAAATCTGGTTAAAAAGGGTCTTTCCTTGTCAATAAAAGTCAAAATCTGGCAGAAAGCGTCTTTTCTTGTCAAAAAGGGTCAAAATCTGGCTGAAAAGTGCCTTTTCTTATCACAAAAAGTTAAAAATTTGACTAAAAAAGTGTTTTTCGTTGTCAAAAAGGTCAAAATTTATCAGAAAAGGGTCTTTTATTATGAAAAAAATTATCAAAATCGTTCTAAAAAGGGTCTTTTCTGGTCATTAAAAGTTAAAATCTGGCAGAAAAGGATCTTTCTTTGTCAAAAAGGGTCAAAATTTGACTGAAAAGCGTCTTTTATCATCAAAAAAAGCCTTCCTCCAATATCCACCGATCCCCTCCCCCAACCACTAGACCCAACCTAATGTCCTACCCTGTATATGATGAAAATTACGTGAATATAGGAGGTTCGAGGGTAATACAAAGACTTACTTTTTGAGTTAACTCGTCTACGATCTAACCTTTTTACGATTTAAGTAAAGATTTTTGGAAAAAGGGTCGTTTAAAAGGTTTATTTGGGTTGTTTATGAGATAAACTGATGAAACTTTAGTAGTCAGGTGGTGTAAAAGTGGGGATTAGGTGTAATAAAACTCTTTGAAGAAAGGAAAGGATACTTTTCTCCTTATCCGGGTCCACTTAAAGTTGAACGTGAATCACGTCTGACGTCAGCGGGATCTTTACTGTCTCTAGATCGAATAAAATAAGTTTGCCGTCCTCGATGTTATTGGTACAATAATCACTGGCGTGTGGGAATACGTGACCCGAGTCGTGAGCGGCATGTTGATTCGAAGCAGGGACGCCGCATCTATCAGGACATGAGTTCAATTTGATCCTCCAACAACCAAGATCAACATTGTGAAACAAATCTCAAATCGCTAAATCTCATTCTTGCTATATCACCTCATATCCTCATAAAATGTCGTTTCACGAGTAAAACAAAGGGCCAGGGGGAAATAAGATGAAAGTCACTATTAGCGCTATCTAAGGAGGAGTACTTCTGGTAGAACAGTGGTTCCCAAAGTGGGGGGCGTGAGCTGTCGGGGCGTGGGTAAGCTCACTTTTAAATATCCCCTAAAATTCGTAAAAAACTTCAATATAAATATTTGTAAAGCCTAATATTCGTCAAATAACCTCAAAATCAACATTTGTAAAGCCTAATTTCCGTTTAAAAAACCAAAAAAAAAAAAACCCTCGAAATCAACATTTAAAGAAGCAAATTTTCGTCAAAAACCTCAAAATCGACAATTTTAAAGCCAAATTTTCGTCAAAAGACGTCAAAATCAACATTTACAAAGAACAATTTTCGTGAAAAATCTCAAAATCAACATTTTTAAAGCCCAATTTTGGTTTAAAAAATCTCTAAATCGACAATTATGGAGCCCAACTTTGGTCAAAAACCTCTAAATCAACAATTATGAAGCCTAATTTGGGTCAAAAAACCTCAAAATCAACCTTTAAGAAGCCAAATTTCGTGAAAAATAAACTCAAAATCAACATTTGTAAAGCCTGATTTTCGTCAAAAAACCTCTAAGTCAACATTTAAAAAAAGCCAAATTTTCGTTAAAAACCTCAAAATCAACATTTTTAAAGCCTAATTTTCGTCAAAAAACCTCAAAATCAAATGAAGCCCAATTTTAGTGAAAGACCTCAAAATCAAAATTTCAAATCCCAATTTTGGTCAAAAAACCTCTAATTGCTATGCTATTTATGAAGCCTATTTTCGTCCAAAAACCTCAAAATTAACATTTGTAAAGCCCAATTTCCGTCCAAAAACCTCAAAATCAACATTTATAAAGCCAAATTTTCGTCAAAAACCTCAAAATCAACTTTAAATTGACAATTTTTCGTCAAAAACCTCAAAATCATTGTTATAAGAGCCAATTTTTTTGTCAAAAAACTTCTAAACCAACATTTATGAAGCCTATCTTCGTCCAAAAAGCTCAATATCAACCTTTAAGAAGCCAAATTTTCGTCAAAAACCTCCAAATCAACTTTAAATTGACAATTTTTCGTCAAAAACCTCCAAATCATTGTTATAAGAGCCAATTTTTTTCTCAAAAAACTTCTAAACCAACATTTATGAAGCCTATCTTCGTCCAAAAAGCTCAATATGAACATTTAAGAAGCCAAATTTTCTTCAAAAACCTCAAAATCAACATTTATAAATGCCTAATTTTCGTCAAAAACCTCAAAATCATGGTTATAAGAGCCAATTTTGTCAAAAAACTTCTAAATCAACATTTATGAAGCCTATTTTCGTCCAAAAACCTCAATATCAACATTTAAGAAGCCAAATTTTCGTCAAAAAGCTCAAAATCAACATTTATAAATGTCAAATTTTCGTCAAAAACCTCAAAATCCACTTTAAATTGACAATTTTTCGTCAAAAACCTCAAAATCATGGTTATAAATGCCAATTTTTTTTTTTGGAAAAAACTTCTAAATCAACATTTATGAAGCCTATTTTCGTCCAAAAACCTCAATATCAACATTTAAGAACCCAAATTGTCGTCAAAAAACCTCAAAATCAACATTTATAAATGCCAAATTTTCGTCAAAAACCTCAAAATCCACTTTAAATTGACAATTTTTCGTCAAAAACCTCAAAATCATGGTTATAAATGCCAATTTTTTTTTGCCAAAAAACTTCTAAATCAACATTTATGAAGCTTATTTTCGTCCGAAAACCTCTATATCAACATTTATAGTGCTCAATTATCGTCAAAAACTTCAAAATCAACCTTTATAAATGCCTAATTTTAGTCAAAAAACCTCATAATCAACGTTTCAAGTGCAATTTCTTTTGCCAAAAACCTCAAAATCAACATTTTAAAACCAAAATTTCCTTCAAAAACCTTAAAGTTAACATTCAGAACATTTTGGGAGGGAAGCGGAAGGGTTTTCATTTTTTTAAAAGGGGGGCGCACTGTGAAACAGTTTGGGAACCTCTGTGGTAGAACAACAAGTGGGAAAAAGACCAAACGATGACCTTGGTTATCAAAATGAACATCTAAAATGAGAAAAATTAGGGTTTCCCACTTGTTCAGATGATTAAACAGTTTCGTTGTTTGGAATAACTTTCGGCCCCTGTCCGCCCAGCTGAGTACACTTAGGATAATAACTCACGTCTAGCGATTCCGGTCAAAAAGTTTACCCCTCAGATTTATAGGAGTACGCAAACAATCCTTTAGAGCGAAATTAGAAAGTGCGTGATATGAATATTATATCAGCACGTTTTAATTAGATTTTGAAATCCGACGTTTTCCTATAGAGATCCTTCCTCACTTTTTCGCTTAAAAAGCCAAAGTTGAGACCAAGTTTTTCCCATACGCCCAGTTTTCTGGAAGTTGTACAAAAGTTTTTTCCTTTGAATCCTTTTATGTAAATTCAACCATGTCATATTTTAGGTTTCATGAGGAAAAAGTTTACGTAATAAAATATTCGAGAATTTCCTTACCTGTCGACAGATATGGCCATGAGGGTGAATACACTGGCGCAGATTGAGAGAACGGAGACGAACTGGCTGATTTTACAGTAGACGGGGTAATATGGAGGTAAAAATGGGGGTAATCAGGAGGTAAAAATGGGGGTAATAAGGAGGTAAAAATGGGGGTAATAGGAGGTAAAAATCGGGGTAATGAGGAGGTAAAAATGGGAGTAATGAGGAGGTAAAAATGGGAGTAATGAGGAGGTAATAATTAGTTAATTAATTAATTACCTAAGTAGTTAATGAAATTTAATCGGGATCACGTGAAGATTATTTGGTTAAAATTTGGTGAAGATCGGACCGGTAGAAAGGCCATAGCACATTTTTGCAAACGTTAGGTTAATTACTTAATTAATTAATTAATTTTGGGAAAAATTTTTTTCAGTCATAACTTGAATTTGGTTATAATTTTATGAAAATGGGACCAATTTCACTCAAACACATTATAATTAACTAATTAGTTAATTAGTTAATTAATTACCTAATTAGTTAATGAAATTTAATCTGGATCACGTGAAGATTATTTGGTTAAAATTTGGTGAAGATCGGACTGGTAGAAAGCCCTTAGCACATTTTTGCAAACTTTAGACAGACATATCTCCGCCATTTTGTCGAATTTCAAAAATCGCTCTCGTCACTTTCAAGATAACCACGAAAGGAAGATTGTGTAAAAATTTCGTGAAAATCGGATGAAAATTGTGGCCGTGAAGTGTTCCGGAAAAAAGGCGACGGACGGAATACACTGGCGCAGATTGAGAGAACGGAGACGAACTGGCTGATTTTACAGTAGACGGGGTAATAAGGAGGTAAAAATGGGGGTAATAAGGAGGTAAAAATGGGGGTAATAAGGAGGTAAAAATGGGGATAATAAGGAGGTAAAATTGGGGATAATAAGGAGGAAAAATGGGGGTAATAAGGAGGTAGAAATGGGTGTAATAAAATGGGTGTAATGAAATGGGTGTAATGAATGTAATGAAATGGGGGTAATAAGGAGGTAGAAATGGGTGTAATAAGGAGGTAAAAATTGGATAACAAGGAGGTGAAAATGGGATAACAAGGAGGTAAAAATGTGGTGATAAGGAGGTAAAAATGTGGTGATAAGGAGGTAAAAATGGGGTGATAAGGAGGTAAAAATGGGGTGATAAGGAGGTAAAAATGGGGTGATAAGGAGGTAAAAATGTGATGATAAGGAGGTAAAAATGGGGTGATAAGGAGGTAAAAATGGGGTGATAAGGAGGTAAAAATGGGGTGATAAGGAGGTAAAAATGGGGTGATAAGGAGGTAAAAATGGGGTGATAAGGAGGTAAAAATGGGGTGATAAGGAAGTAAAAATGGTAATTGGGGTAATGAATACAGTTGGGGAGGCGTGGGGTAATAGGAAGGTAACAGGAGTTATTGGGGTAATGGGTACTATTGGGAGCTGTGGGGTAATAGGGAGATAACAAGAGTAATTGGGTAATCAATTGGGAGATATGGGGTAATATTGAACTAACAGGAGTTTTCTAGGTAGACAATGATTAAAATAGGAGTGCTGTGTTCAAATAAGGAGGTAAAAATGGGGTAATAAGGAGGTAAAAATAGGGTAATAAGGAGGTAGAAAATGGGGTAATAAGGAGGTAGAAAATGGGGTAATAAGGAGGTTAAAAATGGGGTAATAAGGAGGTAAAAATGGGGTGATAAGGAGGTAAAAATGGGGTGATAAGGAGGTCAAGGTGGGGTAATAAGGAGGTAAAAATGGGGTAATAAGGAGGTTAAAAATGGGGTAATAAGGAGTTAAAAAATGGGGTAATAAGGAGGTAAAAATGGGGTGATAAGGAGGTAAAAATGGGGTGATAAGGAGGTCAAGGTGGGGTAATAAGGAGGTAAAAATGGGGTAATAAGGTGGTTAAAAATGGGGTAATAAGGAGGTTAAAAATGGGGTAATAAGGAGGTAAAAATGGGGTGATAAGGAGGTAAAAATTGGGTGATAAGGAGGTAAAATTGGGGTAATAAGGAAAAAGTTTACGTAATAAAATATTCGAGAATTTCCTTACCTGTCGACAGATATGGCCATTAAGGTGAATACACTGGCGCAGATTGAGAGAACGGAGACGAACTGGCTGATTTTACAGTAGACGTTGCCAAAAGGCCAATCACTATTCACCATATACGTATAACTAAAAGTGACGTTGAGGCTTGAAACCATGGCGTCCGCTATGGCCAAGTTGACCAAAAAGTAATTGGTGACCGTCCTCATACGCTTGTGGGCGAGCACGATCCATATGACGATGAGGTTCCCGCCTGTAGCGACGATGACGATCCCGCCGAAGAGGAAAGTCCAGATGAGCTGCCTCCATAACGGAAGGACGAACTGGTTTCCGTCCTCGAAGGTATCGTTTAGAGAATAATTCCCGTTTTCCCAATCTAAACTCGAATTGTTCGCCATTATCGTTTCTCGGCCTCCATGTCACCTAACGCACTCCCCGGCATTAAACACTCCTTCCCGCACTAAACACATACTGAAGATACTCCACTTATGTCCTCGAATCCATTTTCCGTTCCTAAAACAAAAAAAGAAAGCTTTTAAAAATTGTCCCCTTTATTGTCACAAGTTAACCGGAGAAAAGCAGTTGTTACGTGCTTTCTTACCAAAGTAGGGAAAACGTCTGTATAAATTTCCCCCTCAACAAACATTAAACTTTTTTCATTGTTCTTAAACAAAGATTTATGTTCACGTATCAGATTTAGACCTTGAAGTTGTAAAAGTGGATGGTTTAGATTTATATACAATTATTTTCGCTATAATTATGTATATTAGGACCAATTTTTGTCTCCCGAAATTGTGACTTTTTTTAGTTTTTGACCTCTATCTCGAAAACTATGGGTTTTAGCGACTTTTCTTCGAAGTAAAAAAGGAAAGATAATTAGATTTTACGTTAAATGAGCTTCTAAAAGTCAAAATCGGTCGAGTCGTTCAGGAGATATGGAAGGTGAAAGTTTCATTAAGCTTATTAGAAGCGAAATGTAATAATCTTTCATTTTGTATTTCGTGGTCAAGTGGCTAGAGCTCGTATTTTTTGAGCTAGAGGTATAATTATGTATATTAGGACCAATGTTGTCTCCTGAAATTGTGACTTTTTTTAGTTTTTGACCTCTATCTCGAAAACTATGGGTTTTAGCGACTTTTCTTCGAAGTAAAAAAGGAAAGATAATTAAATTTTACGTTAAATGAGCTTCTAAAAGTCAAAATCGGTTGAGTCGTTCAGGAGATATGGAAGGTGAAAGTTTCATTAAGCTTATTAGAAGCAAAATGTAATAATCTTTCATTTTGTATTTCGTGGTCAAGTGGCTAGAGCCTGTAGTTTTTGAGGTAGAGGTAAAAAACTGAAAAAAGATTTGGGACCCTTTTTTTCAAAATGGCGATTCGCTTGGCAGAGACGAAAACTTGGATTTAGAACGATTTCATCCAAGAAGAAAATTGAAAAGCCAATTTTCTTTATCGCAAATTATTTTTTCACGAAACAAGGCACTTAACGGCCCCTTTATGCCCCTGTTAGACATTCACTCAGGTAGCCGAGGTGGAATGAGAAAGGTGCCGAATTGGACGGGGAGGAGTTTCCACTGCCGTGATGGATAAGCCAGGAAATCCCATTAAACGTCCGGGAGAATGAAGAGAAAAAAACCTCGCTGAAAGGAGACCTTCCAGAAAGTGGTCGGAAAAGTTAAAGGGGTAACCTAATAGAAAAAGAAGCCCCCAAACCCCAAACATAGTACCTTATCTACTTTTACTACACCCCCTAAAAATAAAACCTAAAATATAGACTCCTTTTTTTCCCACCAGTGACAATCCAATAAAAAGTTTACTGCTTCCTTCTAAATCGCTTAATTGGCACAAATGAAAGTTCGAAGGTCTTTTCAAAATGGTTCATTTGTCAAAATAGAACGCATTAATCAAGCTTTTAAAAGATTTCAATCAAGGTATCTGATTGATTTGGACTAAACAAATATCCGGGATTGAAATTGGATTATCTCAAGTTCATAAAAACAAAAATTTTCTGTTTATTTAGTATGAAATTAATTCAGACGTAACAGGTTGATCAATATTTCGATTGGTATTCAGACAATGAATTACAACGGAGGTTTGAAATTCTGAATTTCCACTTGGAAATCAGATTTCAGGTGTGCATCGTCATGTGTCGACATTCTCTACTAAAGGGTCATATTTAAATTCAAAATATGCATTAAAAGATGCCTTATTTTTGTCTCCAAAAAGGGGTCTTAATAGAAAAAGTCAAATAGTCTTGGGGACTAATAAATAGGACTAAAAGGGGTAATAATACCGAATAAGGAGGTAAAAATGGGGTAACAAGGAGGTAAAAATGGGGTAACGAGGAGGTAAAAATGGGGTAACGAGGAGGTAAAAATGGGGTAACAAGGAGGTAAAAATGGGGTAACGAGGAGGTAAAAATGGGGTAACGAGGAGGTAAAATGGGGTAACGAGGAGGTAAAAATGGGGTAACGAGGAGGTAAAATGGGGTAACGAGGAGGTAAAATGGGGTAACGAGGAGGTAAAATGGGGTAACGAGGAGGTAAAATGGGGTAACGAGGAGGTAAAATGGGGTAACGAGGAGGTAAAATGGGGTAATAAGGAGGTAAAATGGGGTAATCAGGAGGTAAAATGGGGTAATCAGGAGGTAAAATGGGGTAATAAGGAGGTAAAAATGGGGTAATCAGGAGGTAAAAATGGGGTAACAAGGAGGTAAAAATGGGGTAATGAGGAGGTAAAATGGGGTAATGAGGAGGTAAAATGGGGTAATGAGGAGGTAAATAGGGTAATGAGGAGGTAAAAATGGGGTAAAGAGGAGGTAAAATGGGGTAACGAGGAGGTAAAATGGGGTAACAAGGAGGTATAAATGGGGTAATAAGGAAGTAAAATGGGGTAATAAGGAGGTAAAACTGGGGGTAATAAGGAGGTAAAACTTGGGGTAATAAGGATGTAAAATGGGGTAATAAGGAGGTAAAAATGGGGGGTAATGAGGAGGTAAAAATGGGGGTAATCAGGAGGTAAAAATGGGAGTAATCAGGAGGTAAAAATGTGGGTAACAAGGAGGTAAAAATGGGGGTAATCAGGAGGTAAAAATGGGGGTAATCAGGAGGTAAAAATGGGAGTAATCAGGAGGTAAAAATGGGAGTAATCAGGAGGTAAAAATGTGGGTAATCAGGAGGTAAAAATGGGGTAATAAGGAGGTAAAATGGGGTAATAAGGAGGTAAAAATGGGGGTAATAAGGAGGTAAAAATGGGGGTAATAAGGAGGTAAAAATGTGGGTACTCAGGAGGTAAAAATGGGTAATAAGGAGTTATAAATGGGGGTTATAAGGAGGTAAAAATGGGGTAATAAGGAGGTAAAAATGGGGTAATAAGGAGGTAAAAATGGGGTAATAAGGAGGTAAAAATGGGGTAATAAGGAGGTAAAAATGGGTAATAAGGAGGTAAAATGGGGTAATAAGGAGGTAAAAATGGGGTAATAAGGAGGTAAAAACGGGGTAATAAGGAGGTAAAAACGGGGTAATAAGGAGGTAAAAATGGGGTAATAAGGAGGTAAAAACGGGGTAATAAGGAGGTAAAAATGGTAATTGGGGTAATGATAACAACTGGGGAGCTGTGAGGTAATAGGAAGGTAACAAGAGTTATTTGGGTAAAGGGTACTATTTGCAGCTGTGGGGAGATAGGGAGATAACAAGAGTAATTAGGGTGTGTCATAAAAACGACTAACCAAAAAACTGCTGATTTCTTAAAAAATATCGCCTTGATTTACTCGAGGATTAGTTATCGACCTTGTTAAATAAATTTTCACCAAGATTAAAGGGATTTCGAGGAAGTCCACCCCCTTCCACTCGCGAATTGATTGCTCTCCCGTTGTCTCTGCGAGTTCAGAGGAAAATCGGAATCTGTAATCTGTTTCAATTTGAGGGTGGATTTCCGGGTTTTTCTTTATTCCAACTCGGAAGGTATATTATTGGTTTTAGCTTCGCAAAAAGAGTCAATTATAGGGTTAAGATGATAGACTTTGATCCTCTCCATCACGTCCCATTAGAGCCTCAACTTTCCCAAAAACTTGAACAAGTTACCAAGAAAACTGTTCCACTTTAAGCTATCCCTGTTGTTTTGATCTTTAAAAATAATTTGTAAACAAAAAGTTTTTAATTGGTTTCATTATTCTTTGTGAAAGCTTTTTCCGTTCGCTCTAATTAGTTTTTATAGCGTCCATATTTTTTAAAAGTAACTTGACAGCCAAATTAAGGTCGAAAATCGACTTCTTTTTAGTCAAAGATTCAAAATGATCGGTTCGATAAAAGTCCTTTATCAATTTTACACCCTCTCATGAATTTTCGTTTTAAAAATAATCAAGGCTAAACCTTAAATTCTTATCATCTTTTTAATACGAAATGAAATGTTTTATAGGCGAATATGAAATTGAAATGGACTTATATTATATTTCATCTGAATCTGTTTTTTAAAAATCGTTTTGAAGAACACGACATTTCGTTCTACATGCAAAAAAGAGATCAACGATGTCATTAAGGATTTTATCTTAATTAAACAATAATTATTAATTTATTAAAAAAGTTCTTATGTGGGGGTGGCCATGACAGCAACCCCTGGATTACCCTTCCATATGGGATTTTCTTGAGGTAGATAATTGGAGCAATGATTACAATTGGGGAGATGAGGGTAAGAGGGAGGTAATAAGGGTAATTGGAGTAACTATTACAATTAAGGAGCTGTGGTGTAATAGGGAGGTAATAGGAGTAATTGGGTACGCTTGGGGAGAATGGGGTTATAGGGAGTTAACAAGAATAATTAAGGTAATGGGTATAATCTTAAGGATAATGGTACATTTTTGGTGGATCTTAAATTAATTTATAGTGAAAAAAAAAAAAATCTTCAGTTTTATAGTTTTTTTTAAAAATACTTAACTAAATAAACAAACGTTGCGGCTGGTATAAAAGTTTGTTATAAAATTAAAGTTATTTGTTCAGAAAGAACATTTCTTCTTTAATTGCCTCGGGATATGCTTTGAGGAAATATCACGGAGATAATAACGCTAAGGGTGCGGTTGTTAACAAGACTGAAGTCTTAACTTTTCTCACAAAAGCGCCGTAAAAAAAAGAAGAGGGGAAAAAAATTGTTTAAAAAATGGCAAATAAAAATTGAAATATCGAGTTATTTGGATTCGTATGACGGGGAAGAGTCTTTCATAGAGGCTGTTTATGATGATCGAGGGTAAGAACCGGTGATGGTACGAGGGGGGCCCGTCGTTTTTGGCAGCCGAAACTTTTCACATTCTGAACCCAGGCCAGGAATCGTATTTCAAGTTGAGTTAATAAATTCCAAGTCTCGCGGAAGACGGAGGAAGGAAAAAAATAACATCAACCCAAACTTTTGGCTTCCTCTTCCTAACTATTCAAACCGAATAAGCAAATAATCATATTTTATAATTTTTGCCCTTTGAGGTTGTAGGAAGTCAAAAATAGCTTCCTTTTTGAGGAAGTTATAAAAGGTAATTTGGAGTGGAATTGGTGAAAATGTGGGAACTGGTGTATTAGGGGAAATGTGGGGTAGTAGGGTGGTAACAAGAGTAAATGGGGTAAGGGTATAATAGGTGAGTCAAAGCTTAAGAAGCAGACCAAAAATAAATGGTTATTAGGGCAACGCGAGGTTAGGTGACATTGACCCAGAATGTGCAATGGGAATAATTGGGTAGCAGTGAGGTAATAGGAAGGTAACAAGGGTAATTAGGGTAATTATTACAGTTGGACAGCCTATGAGGTAATATGGAGGTAACAGGAGTAATCGGGGTTATGCGAACGCTTGGGGGATACAGGGTAATAGGGAGCTAACTAGAATAATTGGGGTAATGGGTATATTAGGGATAGAAAGGTAAATTGAGACATTGGGTTAATTGGTATGATTGGGGAGCTTTAAGGTAATAAGAATGTAACAAGGGTAATCGGGGTAATGGGTATAATTGGGGAGCTTTGAGGTAATAGGAATGTAACAGGGGTAATTGGGGTAATGGGAACACTTGGAGGGACATATGGAGCAAACTAGAGTAATTGGGGTAATGGTTACAATTTTGTGAGCTGTAGGGTAATAGGAAGGTAACAGGGTAATTGGGGTAATGGGTATAATTGGGGAGCAGTGTGGTAATAGAAACATAACAATGGTAATGGAGTAATTGGTGTAATTGGGGAGCTTTGAGGTAATAGGAATGTAACAGGGGTAATTGGGGTAATGGGAACACTTGGAGGGACATATGGAGCAAACTAGAGTAATTGGGGTAATGGTTACAATTTTGTGAGCTGTAGGGTAATAGGAAGGTAACAGGATAATTGGGATAATGGGTATAATTGGGGAGCAGTGAGATAATAGGAACATAACAAGGGTAATGGGGTAATTGGTATAATTGGGGAGCTTTGAGGTAATAGGAATGTAACAAGGGAAAAGGGGTAATTAGTATAATTGGGGAGCTTTGAGGTAATAGGATTGTAACAAAGGTAATGGGGTAATTGGTATAATTGGGGAGCTTTGAGGTAATAGGAATGTAACCAGTGAAATTGGGGTAATGGGGACGCTTGGAGGGATATATGGAGCAAACTAGAGTAATTGGGGTAATGGGTATAATTGGGGAGCCGTGAGGTAATAGGAACAAAACAAGGGTAATGGGGTAATCGGTACAATTGGGGAGCTTTGAGGTAATAGGAATGTTACCAGGGTAAGGGGATAATGGGTATATGTAATTGGGGAGCTTTGAGGTAATAGGAAAACAGGTAATTGGGGTAATGGGAACACTTGGAGGGACATATGGAGCAAACTAGAGTAATTGGGGTAATGGTTACAATTTTGTGAGCTGTAGGGTAATAGGAAGGTAACAGGGTAATTGGGGTAATGGGTATAATTGGGGAGCAGTGTGGTAATAGAAACATAACAATGGTAATGGAGTAATTGGTGTAATTGGGGAGCTTTGAGGTAATAGGAATGTAACAGGGGTAATCGGGGTAATGGGAACACTTGGAGGGACATATGGAGCAAACTAGAGTACTTGGGGTAATGGTTACAATTTTGGAGCTGTTGGGTAATAGGAAGGTAACTGGATAATTGGGGTAATGGGTATAATTGGGGAGCAGTGAGGTAATAGGAACATAACAAGGGTAATGGGGTAATTGGTATAATTGGGGAGCTTTGAGGTAATAGGAATGTAACAGGGGTAATTGGGGTAATGGGAACGCTTGGAGGGATATATTGAGAAAACTAGAGTAATTGGGGTAATGGTTACAATTTTGGAGCTGTGAGGTAATAGGAAGGTAACAGGGTAATTGGGGTAATGGGTATAATTGGGGAGCAGTGAGGTAATAGGAACATAACAAGGGTAATGGGGTAATTGGTATAATTGGGGAGCTTTGAGGTAATAGGAATGTAACCAGTGTAATTGGGGTAATGGGGACGCTTGGAGGGATATATGGAGCAAACTAGAGTAATTGGGGTAATGGTTACAATTTTGTAGCTGTGAGGAATAAGAAGTAACAGGAGTAATTGGGGTAATGGTTATAATTGGGGAGCCGTGAGGTAATAGGAACATAACAAGGGTAATGCGGTAATGGGTACAATTGGGGAGCTTTGAGATAATAGGAATGTTACCAGGGTAAGGGGATAATGGGTATATGTAATTGGATAGCTTTGAGGTAATAGGAGAACAGGGGTAATTGGGGTAATGGGAACGCTTGGAGGGACATATGGAGCAAACTAGAGTAATTGGGGTAATGGTTACAATTTTGGAGATGTGAGGTAATAGGAAGTAACAGGAGTAATTGGGGTATTGGTATAATTGGGGAGTTTTTAGATAATAGGAATGTAACTACTAAGAAAGGTAATTGGGGTAATGAGAACGATTGGGGGGATACAGGGAGATATATAGCTAACTAAAGTTATTGAGGTAATAGGTATAATTGCTGTGTCAAATGGTAATAGGCAGATGAAAATGGTTGATATTTGGGAAATGCGAGGAATGGGTACATAGGAAGGTAATAAGGGTAATTGGGTTAATTATTACAATTGGAGATCTATGAGGTAATAGGGAGTAAACACGAGTAATTGGGGGTAATTATTAAGATTTGGGAGCTGTGGGGTAAAAGGGAGGTAAAAGTATTGGGGTAATGGGGTAATTGGGGTAATGGGTAACTTAAAAGGTAATAGGTAGATCAACATCGTATTTCTTAGGTAAAGGCAAAGGAGGTGACATTGGGGTCGGGTAACTCGTCATCCAAAAAAACGTCATTTTTGCCAAAAATAACGAATACTTTAATTTTTGATTCCAGTGAGTAGTTCGAAATCCCAAACTCGCGTTAACCCATATCGAACGGAAGGAGAAACAAGAACTAATTAATTTCCCTAAGGGCGAATACGATGTCTGTTATCAGAAACTCGGGTATATCTCAAGTCAAATAATGTCAAACGGGTTTCGCATAATTTCGACCTGCTTAACCGTTTTCCTCGAATTTTAATATCACCGGAAAACCGAAAAGAAATTGAACTTAAGGGGTATAAAAAGAGGTCAATACTTCAAAAAAGAGTTTTTTTTTCCCCTCTATCATCTCTTGAATTCAAACCCCTTTTAAAAGAATTTCAAACATTTACCCCATTCCACCCTCTAAATTAAAGAGATTCCGCTAAATTCTGTCTCGTTCGCAACTATTAAAAAAAATAATAAATTTTTTCTCGCTCCATATAATTTTAAAAGTGGTTTTAAAAACATCACAAACGGACCGTGAAAATTTCAAATGATCAAAATATCCGGAAAAGCGAGTATTATTTTAAAAAAGAAGACACTCAGGAAAAAAAAACACTGAATTTTTATTTTTTTAAACAGAAAATCCTTGAATCTCTGAGAGAAAAGCTGATAAAAGCTCAATTGACGAATTACGATCGTTTTACAAACTTCATAAAATGGTAATTCTATAAAAGGGCTTACCCGGAAAGCCCTTTTCAGGGAGCAATTATTAAGCCGAGCCGTAATCTTGCAATTAATAAGAAGTTGGTTAAGAAATTGGGTTATTCATTTAGTTAATAATGAGCTTTTGAAGTGTAGAATTTTTCAAAAACTTTTTTTTTTACATTCAATGGTGGGCGGAACGCTGCCTCATTCTTAGATCAAAGTGTTCCTATTGTTATAATCACGGTTTTCCAATAATGCTTCCGTTGGCAAATCGTTTTGTGACTCGAGTATAAAAAACCAACAAGAATCTCATTTGAATTTTTCCTTTTCCGGACGTTTCGGTAAAACGGAAAATGATGAAGAAGACATTCCGTATCCGTTTATCGTTTCGACATTAAAGGGAAAAGAAGGACCTTGAGAACAAAAACAAGTCGAAATAGGTTTAAAAGAAAAGGGTCACCAAAAAAAATTATCATTGCTTCACAAATTCCCTTCTTTATAGACCATTGAAAATAAATTTTTGAATATTCGCGTGACTCTATTTTCCATGTTTGATATTCCAGACATCATTTGCGTGCAGTCTTCAAAAGCCGGAAGAACGCATTAATTCTCAAAATTTTAGATCATAAAAAAAAAAAAAAGAGAGAGAGAGAGAAAAATTAAAAATAAAAGGTAAACGGTAAACAATGAATTTAAAAAAAGGGTCCCTTAGGGCTTTATTATTGTTGAGAATCTGTTCGATGAAGAGGGTTGGTGAAAAAATAATTAATAAGCCAAAAGCGAGAAGCGTGAAAGGGTAAAAAATAATTTAGTGAGGAAGATCCCTCGTGAATAAGCCCACATCCAAGGTTTAAACGATCTAATTTTTGAGTTGAAATTCGACTCTGATTTTTCATTTCAGTTTCCTTGTTTCTTTAATTAAAACACTTTCAAGGGGGTTAGAAATGATTGATGAAAAACGAAAATCTCATTTTAATTGGGTCCTGTAAACACGGCGAGAGGGATAAAAAAACTGAAATTTCCCATCGTTTGATTGCAGACGGAAATAAACGAGGTTTTTTGTTCTATTTGAGGTCCTAAATAAAGGGGAATTTTTTTTACAATTTTTTTTTCTTTACTTCTTGGCAGAGTAAAATTTTAATTTTATGAAAAAAAGCTACCATTCCGGTTGACCCGACGGCTTTGATGGTTTAGCATAACCGGTTTTAAGGCGCTGGGTACATTTTTGATTATTTAACGTCCTAAGGTTGCATGGTAACCGATCATTATACGGATAATCGGTTACAGTCTATGGTTAAACCAATAATGTTTACCCGCTTACGTATTTGTTTACAGTCTCGTTAATTGCCAAACAATCCGCTAACGGGGGCAACCGGGATTCCTCCAATATGCCAACCTTTGATTTTCAGTGATAAAACCGATCCTTTTTAAATAATAAAAACAAACGTCCCTTTATTAAAAAATAACAAAATTCTCATTTCGAAGGATAAAACGCTTTTTATGGGGGCATAAAAAGTTGAGAATCGAGAAAAACGGAGAAGTGAATAATGAAAATAAACGTGGGCAGTTTAAAGTTGAAAGTTTTACATTTAAAAGTATGCCTAAATGATATTTTCAAATATAAAAACCACATTGAAAAAAAAAAAAAAAAAATTATGATCTAATTAAACAATCAGAAAGAAAAAAAAATTATATATCTCATAATCGTAGTTTTCCATTTATTATTCCATTTGAGGAAGCAACTTTGATAATGGGAAACATGAAAAAATTGAATTCGTTTTCCTTATTCGTTTTAATAATGTTAATGAGTCGGGTGCAACGTGAAGGTAAAGTTTTAAAAGCCGGATCGAAAGCTTTTAGTCGGCCTTATAATTGGAGCTGGAAAGCACCTGAGACAAACCGATATCCATTTCTGTGTTATTTGAATTTCTGGGGAGGGGGAAAAAAAAAACCTTTTTTAAAAAAAAAATTTTAACCTCCCCTCGGGACACAAGAACTTTTGCAGTTTTCTTCTTTAAATTTTATACTTCCTTGTTAAAACGGGTGACCCAGTTTGAATAATCTTTGTTTTCTACGAAAAGGATGAATCGCTAGGAAAATTTATTTTTCGTAATAGAGGGTTCGACAACGGAGATACTTTCCCTGGGGCCCGAATATAAATCTTTTTTTTTTTTTTCTTCTTATCTACACGAACATTCAGAGCGTTTAAATCGATGTTCTCCCACACATTTAAGGACGAGAAACAATTTAAAATGTGGTAGAAAAAGTTTTTTCTTATTTCGTTCTGATTCGGGTGAAGAAACGAAAACGGTTTTTCACTCGAAGGACTTTCAAGGTAGGGGCTCTTAGGAAACTATTTTTCTTCGCGACATTACAAGAAAATACTTTTTAAAAGTAGGTAGTTGTCTTGAGATTTCTCAGAGCGTACTTTATCGTAATCGACATCGAGATCGGCATCGAAATCAAAATCGTCGTCGAAATCGACATCAAAATCGACGTCAAAATATACGTCGAAATATACGTCGAAATCGACATCGAAATATACGTCGAAATCGACATCGAAATATACGTCGAAATCGACATCGAAATATACGTCGAAATCGACATCGAAATATACGTCGAAATCGACATCGAAATATACGTCGAAATCGACATCGAAATATACGTCGAAATCGACATCGAAATATACGTCGAAATCGACATCGAAATGTACCTCAAAATCTACCTCAAAATCTACCTCAAAATCGACATCGAAATCGACAACGAAATCGACATCGAAATCGACATCGAAATATATGTCGAAATCGTCATCGAAATCTACATCGAAATATAGGTACCTAGGTCGAAATCGACATCGAAATTGACATCGAAATATACGTCAAAATTGACATCGAAGTCGACGTCGAAATATACGTCAAAATCGACGTCGAAATCTACCTCAAAATCTACCTCAAAATCGACATCGAAATCGACAACGAAATCTACATCGAAATCGACATCGAAATATAGAGGTCGAAGTCGACATCAAAATCGACGTCGAAATATACGTCGAAATCGACATCGAAATATACGTCGAAATCGACATCGAAATATGCATACATCGAAATCGACATCGAAATATAGGTAGGTCGAAGTCGACATCAAAATCGACGTCGAAATATAGGTACGTCGAAATATACGTCAAAATCGACATCGAAATATACGTCGAAATCGACATCGAAATATACGTCGAAATCGTCATCGAAATCTACATCGAAATATAGGTACCTAGGTCGAAATCGACATCGAAATCGACATCGAAATTGACATCGAAATATAAGTCAAAATTGACATCGAAGTCGACGTCGAAATATACGTCAAAATCGACGTCGAAATCTACCTCAAAATCTACTTCAAAATCGACATCGAAATCGACAACGAAATCGACATCGAAATCGACATCGAAATATAGAGGTCGAAGTCGACATCAAAATCGACGTCGAAATATACGTCGAAATCGACATCGAAACCGACGTCGAAATCGCCATCGAAACCGACGTCGAAATCGCCATCGAAACCGACGTCGAAATCGCCATCGAAACCGACGTCGAAATCGACATCGAAATCAACATCGAAATCGACATAGAAATGGACATCGAAATCGACATCCAAGTCGACATCCAAATCGTGAAAAATGAGAGCCTTAGTTTACGAATATTAAGCCTTTGACGAGAAATATGCTTGTGTACCTTCGTCACATTATTAGAGCTTATTACCTACATTAAATTTTTCCCCAATTTTTCTAATGCCTTTTGTCAATATTGATAAATATCGTTTTTCTTATTTAATCCCACTAATGGAACCCCTCTAAAGTCATCATAAAAAAATAATTTTTTTTAGGTCGTTTCAATTCGTAAAATGAAAACTGACATATTTCCGCCTGACAGGCATTAATTTGCTTATCAAGCTGAAAAAATCGTAAATATTTTTTAATTGTTTTAGAAAAAAAAAGTCGAATGATAATTTTACTATCGTAGTGAAATGTTTCGAGATTATGGGGGAGGATGAGATGATCCAATTACATTTTGACTTCAAAGGACACCCTTGCTCGTCTTCTCGAGTTCATTACTAGCGAGTTGCTCACCTTATCGAGATTTTCCGGTCGAGTTCGCCTTCCCTCAAAGATCCGGGGATCTTAAGGGGGAGCTTTTGTGTAGAAAGAAGACGTTTGAAATTGCACGTTTTATTTTGATTTCGGACTCTCCTTTGTGGCCTTTTCCGTTTGTTTCGTTAACGCTTAAACATTTCCGACCTCTAAACTATTAATAACCTTTTGCTTCTTTCAACTCGAATTATTTCCCTTCACGACAAAAGTTTACATTTTGAATCGCTTCCATGTTAACTCTTGCCAACCAAGAAGTCAAAAAAAAAGTTATTAATCTCGTTTATTGACCTTTTAAGAATACTTAGAAATGTTTAAACAATTTAATTAGGAACAGGAAAGTAAGGATAAAATTATTCATAATTTTGAAACAGGGAAAGTCAATTCCCATATGAGAACGTTTAAATTTTAATCTCAGGCTTCTGAGGTAAAAGGTTTTCGTTAGCTTTTAGCAAATTTGAAACCTAAGCAAAAAACATAAATGATAAATGTAATTATCGAATTTTCAAATTATAAAGTGATTTTAATGCATTTTCAATTACTTTTACGCAACACGCATTGATCGTAAGTGTACAAGCCTTTTTAAGAATTTCTGGGACCACAAAAATCCAAAAAGATACCTAATAAAGCCATATTTTGAACTATTTTTGACAAGAAAAGTCACTTTTCAGCCGTTTTTTGAACCTTTTGTAATAAGAAAAGACCCTTTTCAGCCAGATTTTGACCTTTTTGACAAGGAAAGACACTTTTTAGACAAATTATTACCCTTTTGACAAGAAAACACCTGTTTTAGCTTAATTTTGAACCTTTTGTGATAAGAAATGACCCTTTTCAGTCAGATTTGGATCGTTTATGTAAAATAAAAGACACTTTTTAAACAGATTCTGACCCTTTTTGACAAGAAAAGGACCCCTTTTAGCCTGATTTTGAACCTTTTTTTAATTAGAAAGACCCTTTGCAGCCTAGATTTTGACCCTTTTTAGATAAGAAAAGACCCTTTTCAGCCAGATTTTAAACCTTTTTTACAAAAAAGGACCCTTTTCAGCCTGATTTTGAACCTTTTTTGATCAGAAAACACCCATTTTCAGCCAGACTTTGACCTTTTTCACAAGGAAAGACACTTTTTAGACAGATTTAAGACCCTTTTGACAAGAAAAGACCGGGGTGATTTTGAAGGATTAAGCTTAATTTTAAAAGTTTTGTGGTAAAGTGGGAAAAAAAAAGACCCTTTTCTGTCAGATTTTGACTCTTTTTGACAAGGGAAGACCCTTTCCCGCCAGATTTTGACCCTATTTAGCAAGAAAATACTCTTTTTGGCCTAATTTTGAACCTTTATTTGACCTTTTAGTTAAAGTTGGACAAAAGTTACAGATGAAATCTTCCTATTTTCAGATTGAAAAGCTATTATTTTAAAGACATGTCAACCGAGCATAAAGTGAGTAAAAACGTCGAAAACGAGCTCCCTCAAATCTGGAAAATGTTCCCCCTTTAGGAGACGTTTCGCTGACAAATTGCATTTGGATAACTCAAGGGTTTCCACCTACCGGAATAAACGCGAAGATCCGTCTTGAAAAGCTCCTTCTGGTTCATAGTGGGTGTTCAGCGGGACCTTTTTGAAAATAGTTTCGGAATGCGGCTTCCCCTCTCCGTCTACGTCCATGACCAACATAAAAGACCAACATAAAGGTCACCTTTGACAACGTACATGGGACCCAAGAGGCTTATCATCCCAACTTCAAATTAACTTCATTTTTCCCCCTAAACTCATCAACTTATACACTCTCCAAAAACAATTAAAAATCAATACAGTGAGTTTTAGGGCTTGTTTTTGTTATTAAAGGTATCAAAGTTCGAGGTAAGTCGAAATTAACAAAAACATCTTCCAAGTTGCAATTTAAATCAACAACTTCTTTATAAGGTAATCAACCACTTCACAAACTTTAACGACCTCCCTGACCCTCCCCAACCATCAACCACCTCCCCATATCTCCCATCACTTCCCCAACCACTCCCCCATCTCACCACCTCGCTTTCCAATCCAAACTAGACCACCTCCAACGCTTACCCATCACTTCCCTACCATCCTCGACCTTTCCCGACCCTCCCACCACCACTCTACCTATTTGGTATCCTGCTGTACCCTTTGAAGAAGAAAAGACAAACTTTTTTTTTTTTTATTAAAAAACGTTTAATGTTTATAATGTGAAAAAAACAAAACGTGCTTATCTAATTTGCTACACGTGTTCTCTTGTTAGTATGTTACCGTGTCACATAATCGAGGTGCGATAAAGAAGCGAGGCGTTGTTGGCCCAAGGGTATCGCCGGAAGGAAAAGGACTTTCGAAGCCCTTTGGTTTTACGGTCTTCAGGGTTATCAATCTTTCCTCGTCGGACACTTTCGACATACTACGGCCCGTCGAGTTGTGGAGGGAACCGGATACTTTTCAACCTTTCACCATAAATCACTTCCTTTGAGGAGGAATACGTTTAGCGGGGTTATTACTTAATATGTCAGCCGCCTTTGTTTAACAAATCGAATTCTTTTTTAGGGGATTTTTTTCTTTCTACAACTAACTTCCTAAAAAATTCGTCCTCTTTAAGGGGGATTCTCCCTCCAGAATTGTTTGTTTCTCATTCAAGAGATCGCAGCACTATCACCCCCAAAATTAGTTTCCTCGTTTTGGGCACTAAAAATGGTCGGAAAATTTTTTTGAAAAGAGCGTTCTCATTCTTTCGGAAAACTACGCACTGTTTAGAAAGCGGTTTTCCCGGAAAATTTTTCCTCGGAAAAATAGGAAATGCAATTTTCCACCAAAACTTTATTTTTAAAAAAACAGGTAGTCATCTTGTAGGTTTTGACGAGCTGATTCCAAATATGCTAATATTAAGACGATCGGATGGATAGATTCGTCGGTACGAGATTTTTAAAGCTTAGATGCTGCGGGGTTCCGGGGAGTTCAATAAGGGGGGCAGGGAGAAAAGATAAATTTTCCCTTTGTCAAGGTCAGGATTCTTCAAACCGGTTTTTATTTCAAGAAACCATTTGCCTGCTTTATTTTCTACAATGTTATCATTCTGTAATTTTAAATTTTTATCCTTACTGACTTTTCTAAAATCTGACTTTTTCATCGGTAAAAATCGAAAATCCAGCGTTTTTGTCGCCTCGTGGATCAGAAACGTTTGGTCCTACAAAAAATCTTAGTAGATCAAATTTGTAGCAAACTTAATAATCTTTAGTTTTGTTTTATAAAATTTTCTAAAATCTACGAACGCGAATTTACAATAATTGTTGATTTTGAGTTTTTTGACGAAAATATGGCTCTTAAAACTTTGATTTTGAGGATTTTGGACAAAAATTGGGCATTACAAAAGTTGATATTGAGGTTTTTGTCAAAAATTGGGCTCTTAAAACGATGATTTTGAGATTTTGTACGAAAAAAGGCTCTTTAAACTTTGATTTTGAGGTTTTTGGACGAAAATTGGGCTTTACAAATGTTGATTTTGAGGTTTTTGGACGATAATTTGGCTTTTAAAATGTCGATTTTAAGGTTTTAGGTGAAAAACAGCCTTAAAATATGTTCAGAAAGAAAAGAAAAACTAAATTTTTGGGGAATATTGGAAAAAAAATCATGAGTCTTTTGTGGTTTTGACTAAATATTATGAAATGGAAAGAAAAAAAATCTACCTAACAATCTCACAATAGAGAAAAAAATTAAGCCGTTTGAAAAGTTCGATGACCTTGAAGGAGTAAGAGTGATGTGTCATCTTTACTTCCCCAAAATATAACTCCCCTTCCCCGCACCATCTAATCCTTAAAAATCTCGTACCGACGAATCTATTCATCCGATCTTCTTAATATTAGCATATTTGAAATCAGCTCGTCAAAACCTACAAGATGACTACCTGTTTTTTCAAAATTTCTGTTTTGGTGGAAAATTGGATTTTCTATTTTCCCGAGGAAAATTTTTCCGGAAAAACTGCCCCCTAAACAGTACGTAGTTTTCCAAAAGAATGAGAACGCGCTTTTCAAAAAAAATTTCCGACCATTTTTAGTGCCCAAAACGAGGAAACTACTTTTGGGCATCTTCCCTCTCTCTCGCACACTTGGTAGAATTTTGATGTCGGATCCCCCTTAAGGGCCCCTACCGCGGCTTTGTATCTTTGATGTATTTCTCCAATATCCTGAAAAAACTGTTGGTTTTTTTGAAAAATTTCATTTGAATTTTAGTTTTAGAATCGATTAATATAGGTCGCCATGTTTTTATTTTTTTGAAAATCGTAAAATTTGTAATTGTGATTTTTATGACAAAAACAATAAAAGTCGAAAAAAGGAGATCTACAGGACGTGTATCTTTAATCATTAAACTTAAAAAGTAAGTTAGATTTTTCTTAAACACAGCCAGTTTTTTGTACGATTGGAGAAACCGAAAAAATACGCTCCCTCTCACCACCATGGGTCAAAGGTCGAAATTTGCAGGGAATCAAAATATTACTGCCTATTTGATACCTGCCGATATGCTCCCTAGCGCCCGAAACACTAGCGGATGCTTTAATAACACCCACCCCATCAGAGAGGTCTAACGGGCCCTTAAAAGGTCATCTTTTGCAATGAAAACCGGTGGTTACAAGATTGGTGACAGTCCATGCAGAACTTTCTGGAGGACGTTTTGGGAGGTTTGGGGAAGGTTGGGATGTAGCTGGATGAGTTATGTGAAAGTTTTTGAGATTCAAGTCAGGTCTGGGCTACTCGAGACAAGTACTTTTGGTTTAATATTCAATCTAGTTACGAAATTATACTTCACCGTCCGTGGATAGTAAATTGGGCAAAAGTAAAATATCTGCGAGTCGTGGCACGGCGGTCTCCCGAGTGGAGTTTATTTGTTTCTCATGTATATTCATGAAAGAACAGGCATGTCTCTATTCGCTTCGTTATCAAACCGTGTAGCCCCCACTACCACCATCTTTCCATAAAGTCCGGTTACTCGAGATTTAGACCCCCTCTTCCCCACATTTTCATCAAAATTCATGAAATTTTTTTTCTTTATAAAGGAACTTTCGTTATCTTTAAAACGGGAAATCGCATCGATGTTGATTGATGGTAAAAATAGTCGGTTCAATAGTCAAGTTGAGTATAAAACCGGATTCATCCCAAAGGCAATTTTTTTCTGAAACCAATCGACTGTGAGGGAACAATTTTTTATACGTGTGTGTTTATTTCTCTACTTCACGAATAAATAGAAAATGGCACAACGATACCCTTCTATGCTGAATAAACAGAATAATTTCAAGTTAAAAATTAGCCTAATTTCGTATATGGCCTGTAAACAGCGATAGGGCATGACGTCATTGCACTCCATAGCACGTAAGTAATTCCTTTCCCAAATTATGAGATAGACACGCCGATAAAATTGTAATTATATCAACATTTTGAAGCCCACAATAAAGACAGTTGAATTGAAGTTATTTATAAACCGTTGTGCATGATAACCTTTTCCGTGATAGACGTGAAGGTTTTACTGGGGAAGACTGGTAGCTTTTTTTAAAAGCAGCAAGACCCTTCATTACACCCGACTTGGTATCCGGGAGCTTTTTGCATTAGCCGAACCACAAAACCCAACCTCTATCCGCACTATAAAATCTTTCTACTTCATTTATATGCTAGACTCCTTATCAAGGGAAGCACCCTTGCCGCCTTTTTTTCTTTCCCCTTTCTCTAATAAGCATTAAACGCCCTTGTAACATAGAAAACCTTTCCTTTACTTTGTATCTATTAATTGAAAAAAGGGAAAGCGTGATTTAGGTTAAGTGATGGAATCTGGAGAGTGTTTGAATCGGCAGGCATACAACTTCCCATCTATCTGGCCTCTATCCCCTTTCTCTTAAGAACTCTTTCCATCACCTTCCATCCCTTGTCCCCTTCCTGGACCCTTCGATTCTCCCCTTCCATTTCCGTTTAGGGCCTCTTCCTTAAAGTTAAGGACCCCTTCTTCTCACTGTCCCGTTTTCCTTCGTGGCCTCTTCTCTTTACCTTCCCTTTTCCTTCGCCTTCCTGGAATCATCGATGATTCTTATCTCTTTCCCCTTCCCGACCACTACCCGACTCATGCACCACCTCTGCTCGACCGCTACCCGACCCCCTACCCGACCCCTACTCGACCACTACCCGACTCATTCCCGACCCCTAACCGACCCCTACCCGACCACTACTCGACCCCTACCCGACTCCTACCCGACCCCTACTCGACCACTACCCGACTCATGCCCGACCCCTACTCGACCCCTACTCGACCGCTACCTGACCCCCTACCCGACCCCTACTCGACCACTACCCGACTCATTCCCGACCCCTAACCGACCCCTACCCGACCACTACTCGACCCCTACCCGATCCCCTACCCGACCCCTACTCGACCACTACCCGACTCATGCCCGACCCCTAACCGACCCCTACTCGACCACTGCCCGACCCCTACTCGACCACTACTCGACAGCTAACCGACCACTACCCGACTCATGCCCCACCCCTACCCGACCCCTACACGACCGCTACCTGACCCCTAGCCGACCCGGGATTCATCAACTCCTACCCGGACCCCAAAAATCCCATCAACTCCTACCCGTTCCCAAGTTCTCTCTATATCAACTCCTACCCGTTAGATGTTGTCGACTACTACCCAATGCTTCAAGCATTTCAGATGGATTGGTATTTTGCAACTAAAACATTCTTACTTTACACTTGCTATACACATCTTGTTTTTAAAGGTTGGCATTCGAAGCTCAAGATACGAATACCAAAAGCAAAACCAAACCTTGGCGACCTAATTACTCTTGTTCGAAAGGAATCTGATTTCAGAGACCGCGATGATTCGTGAGTTCCACAACGTTCCAAACAAAAGGCGAAGGACTAAATATCAGGAGTCCAGAATCTTAACTATAGTTCAGCGATTGATCGAAAACAAAACTTTTGACATAGATCGCTGCCTAATAAGTTTGTCCCTAGTGGTCAAATGCTATCAATAAAGTTATTGTCAAGTATGTTTTAATTATCAATAGATAAGGTCACGCCAAATGAAATTTTTTTTCTACTATTTTTATCCATAAAATTATGCCTAAACCATCCATTAGGCGCGGAAACGAGATTCTCGGCGCGGATATGGGAAGAATATAGGTCAAATCAGGTAGCAATTACTTGAGGCGCGGAAGTGGGCATAATCCTCCCCACACGACCGCTACCCGACCCCTATCCGACCACTACTCTACCCCTACTCGATCCCTACCCGATAGCTACCCGATCTCTCCCCGATCCCCACCCGAGCCCTATCCGATCCCTACTCGACCCTGTTCTTGCCCATTCCTTTCCCTTACCGTCCTTTACTATCACTTTCTCGTCTCCTCACCATCATCCGAACCCCTTCCGCTTTTGAATCATCTAAATATTCAGAAATTAATGGCTCTTTGTGAAAAGGAAAACTTCAACCATCCACATCCTTGTTTTCAGTAGAAATTTATTGAACAGTTATGCTGAAATTAAGTAGGAGCTAGGTTATCAATAGTGCGTTCCGAATTACACGGCCGATTACCGGTGAATGGGCCATGTTTTCGCATATGCGTCTCCGAAGTGGTTTGGGTGTCAGGGTGTCGGTCGGTGCGGGGGGGCATTGAATTAGCGCTCGAAGCCGTTGCCGGGCTGGAAATCCGCATTGTGTTCCCTCCGAGGACGTGTGGTACATTGATAAGTTTCAATCTGGGAATGGGACAATACCTCCTCTCCCGTCCCCTCCAGTCACAATTCAGATTTCCCCTAACCCGCTCGCAACTTCTCCAATGAGCAAAACCACCTCGTTTTCAACCCAATCGTTTTTTACAGCTTTTCATCCTCTTTTTCAATACCAACCACAAATACACATTCCATAATGAGGATCTCCACTTTTATAATTTCAATCCCAACCATTCTTCCAATTATGTCATACATCAAAATCTAAGTAGCATTCCGCCCCACCAAACCAGTGGTGGACTCAGGAGGAGGGGGAAAAGGAGACAACTTTTCATCAAAAACTTCAAAATCAAGGTTTTAAGAACCTAATTTTCGTCAAAAACCTCAAAATCAAAATTTATAAAGCCAATTTTTTCCTTGAAAAAACCCTCAAAATCAACGTTTTAAGAGACAATTTATCGCCAAAAACCTCAAAATCGACGTTTTCATTCTCTTTTTTGTCAAAAACCTTAAAATTCACATCATTTGAGAACCAACCTATCATGAAAAACCTCAAAATTGACGTTTTATAAAGCCAAATTTTCGTCAAAAACCTCAAAATCAACGTTTTAAGAGACAATTTGAGCTTGAATTTTCAGAATCGATTTTGACAAACGATAATGGGGATTGCAATAACATAAATAATCTACACATCAAGCTAATGGATTTATATCCTTCCCAAAATAACTATTGTTAAAAATGGGAGATATATTCCGAATTAGACATTTTAAGTCAAATCCGAAGCTACCCGAAGTGGCAATAGGTGTGCTAAAATATGTATGAAAACAGAGAAGTTCACCAGGCGTAAAATTACCTCCTGGAATGACACGAAAAGTACAATATCGTAAAAAAAGCGTGTTAGAAAGCTTATTAAAATATAAATCAGCTCGTGTCCACGCCCTAAAGTTTCATTGATGATGGTGAAATTGGATCATTTATTCATGGGATTTAACGATTCCGAGAGAAGAGAAAAGATGAAAGGGAGGCTTCAATACCATCCAGCCCTGATGAACACGATGTTATCGAGGACACGAGAGTAAAGCCTCCAGAGTGATTTTCTCCTAAATCCTTCCAGGAGTAATTTTTTTCCTACCTTGCACCGCATTCTTTGATATTACGTTTTTATATTCCTAGGAAATTTCGGAACAATATTTGGAAAAGGTCTGGTGGTTATGGAAGCGGAAACTTTCTCAAAAAGCAGGTTATCTGAAGACCTGTCCATGGGCAGGGTGCTGCAGCTTTCAAGTCTCGGACCTAATAAGGCCCTACCCAATATACGAAGAAAATATTGACACCCTGAAAGGTGTCAAAGTGACACATTTTCAGGCACTATTGAGTTAGAAATTGTTGAGGTAATTTTGAGCTGAAAAAGGCGATAAGAAAAAAAAAATTTCTTTTTCCCCTAATTGATTTAGGAATGAAGCAGGGGATCGTTTAATCTGGTGAGACACCGAGGAAAAGACCTTAATCTGCAAATAAACCCGCGCCCCTCAAATTCTGAAGCAAACGGAAAGTGTCAACTACCGGATAAAATAAAATGCCGCAAGGAAAATCAAGTTAATTGAATCTCTCCTACATTTTCGAATTCCCTTGGGAAAATTAATGAACTCACATATTTTGAAATGTCACGCTTTCCCGATGAATTGTTTCGCATCATGGAAAACCTCAAGTTTCTCCATACACTGAGGCTTTATAAGATGAAAAATTATAATTTGCTAATTTATTTTAAGACAAAAAGCCACCTGGTGTGCTACTGCGGGTTATTAGGTTGTAAAATCATGCACCTACCTAGTTCTAATTTGTTCAGGAATATGTCGGGTAAGGTGCTCCTGATGAAAGTATAAGTGAAAATTGCCACTTTTTGAGGTTTTTTGCGGATAACTCGAAAACTATCAATCTTAGCGAAAAAATGACTCAATTTGAAATTAAAGCTCTTAAAATTTCCGACAAAAAAGACTTAAACATTTTTTTGCTGAGACCTATAGTAAGGGAGATATAGAGGGTCAAATTTTAGTGTTTTAAGAAAATCAATGTTTCTTCAAACCTCGATTTTCATAAAACAGCTGATATTTGTTCCTCTATATCTCCTTAACTATAAGTCCCAGCGAAAAAACGTATAAGTCTTTTTTGTAGAATATTTTAAGTCCTTTAATTTTGAATAGAATGGCTTTTTCGCTAGGATGAGTAGTTTTCGAGTTATCCACAAAAAACCTCAAAATGGACAGAAAATACTTTTTAACTAGAATTGCACGTTTCATAACTTTCTAGGCAAAAAATCTAGTCTAGGTAAAGGAGAGCCAAAAGGCAGCTTTCTTTTAATTGTAAGTGTTAAAATGTCATTCTGTCCCCTAAATAAATAAAATGGTCGTAACGTTGAACAAACTGTTTTTCAAGAAGACCTCTCCAATTAGTCGATTCTGAGACATCCTTAGTTTCGCTCAAGAATGCTTTTTTTTCTCTTTTTATTACTTCTTGAAATAACGTTAATTTATTTTAATTAAAAATGAGTTAAACACACATTTTGTTAGGCGGAATATTGGTAGCCCGAGCAAATAATATTATTCGTGGCTTTCATTAATACTCAATTAAAATTTCGAGTCGAAATCACTTATGTGGCCTCTCGGATCAATGAGCGAACTCTGTTGTTTGATTCATGCAGAATGGAGCCGGGGATATTAAATTTTACCTCCTATATTGATATACAAAGGGGAAAATATCAACGGTTCTATGCCTAAAACCCATCGCATCGCTTTTGTTTATGCAAAAAAAAACCTCAAATTCTTTTTTTAAATATTTTTATTTTCCCAGTAGGGGTTAATATGGATAAGTAAAATAGGTTTGGAAGACTGTGGAGGTTAGAGGAGGATAATGGAGGTTGGGGATGTTGCTGAATTAAAAGAGCAAAAGAATAGGTAATCGTAATAAATTGGGAAAATAAATCAGGAAAAGTTAAATAAGATTCAAAAATTGGCTCCCGGACGGGAATCGAACCCGCGTCTTCGAATTGGTACTCCAACGTGCTATCCATTACACCACCGAGAACTGATAATGAATGGATAACTTTAACTTTTCCTGATTTATTTTCCCAATTTATTACGATTGTAATCCTGAGGTGCGGTCACCTCGATAACGAATAATTAGATTGATACTAAAGAATAGGTAGGTATTAGAACTTGAAAAAATAAAAAAATTGCTCCAGTTATGCTATGGACACCTCCTCAATAGCCTACTTTCCTACGGAAATCCGCTAAAAAAGGTATTTGAGAAATTTGGAATTTCTCCATAATTGAAATAGCTGGAATTGTCCTTTGAAAGAATTTTCAATGCCGAAGGGGATGCTTCCGTTTCCGGGAGAAAATTTATTTTTTTTATCTAGGAGTGAATCCCGATTTAAAATCGACACCTTCGGTCTTCTTTGAGAAGTGGATCCGTTTTAGAGAAGTCTGGTCGAAGTGGGGAAACTGAAAATGCAATAAAACGAGTCGACCCGTTTAGCATTTGAAGCCACCTGCGCTCCCCTTAAGAGAGGGCGAAAACTTCCCTCAACTCCAATTGTTTGTCTTTCAAAGAAAACTTATTTTGTCAACTTATCCAAATAATACACAAAATCTTTGTCTTCAAATTTGCCCTTATTACCACGTTTTTCTTCATTCTCTGTAACTTGACGGTGAAATCCGATTCAATAGAATTCGAAACTTGCACAGTTCATTATTACCCATCACGCCTCTGTATAACGAAATGGGTAATTTAGCCCGAGAGAGCTAATACTACAAATGAGAGCGTATAATTAAGTTGGAAGTCCTTGTTGAAGAGGAAACCTGAACTCTCGCTTTTCGAGACCGGGGTAGCTCGAAGAGTGAGGGGGTAGTTTGCAATTCTATTCAATCTACATTTTCAATAATAATCTACCGACGAGGTTTCAGGCAATATTGCAGTTAAAATAAAAATCCAGAGGGTTTCGCAAAGTCAATTTTTCTCATTTTTGACCCGAAAAATTTCATTTTTCGAATTCATCCAAAAGTGGGTTTTTGGTAATTTTTCAGATGAAAAATAAGAATCTGAAGTCTATTTTGGAATATAAAAACATTTTTTTCGACCTCACCCAAGGAGGGACCCTTCTTCACATTTTCGACCCAAAAATTTCATTTTTCGATTTCTTGCAAAAGTGGGTTTTTGGTTATTTTTTGGGTGAAAAACAAGAATCTGAAGTCTATTTTGAGAAACAAAAACATTTTTTTTGACCTCATCAAAGGGGAGACCTTTTTTCACATTTTCGACCCAAAAAATTTCATTTTTCGATTTCATCCAAAAGTGGGTTTTTGGTTATTTTTCGGGTGAAAAACAAGAATCTGAAGTCTATTTTGGAATATAACAAACATTTTTTTCGACCTCACCCAAGGGGGGACCCTTTTCACATTTTCGACCCAAAAATTTCATTTTTCGATTTCTTGCAAAAGTGGGTTTTAGGTTATTTTTTGGGTAAAAAACAAGAATGTGAAGTCTATTTTGGAATATAAAAACCTTTTTTTCGACCTCACCCAAGGGGGGACCCTTTTTCACTTTGGCCAGAAAATTTTCCATTTTTTTATGTCATCTAAAATGTGGTTTTTGATGATTTTGAACATGGAACCTAGAAACGGGTTAAAATCGAATTTGTGATTGGAACACGTATGCACTGTTTGGAAGGACTTTGTTAAATTATGGTCCCTCGAGTGGCCTTAGGTGGTCTATTCCGGATTTTATTACGCCCCCAGCGACTCGACCGTTTCAAAAATCCCTTTAACCTCACCAAATGCGTGTACAGCAACCTACATTATCGAAATCTAATTTACGAGAATATCAATTTTCGTCTATTGATCCCAGCTAGCTGTAAACCTCGTAATAATTTAGTTGATACTTTAAACTATCCAGACGTCCTAGGGCGGAAAAGATAATGGCTTCAAAATAGCACTCATGGGATCGACTAAATGCGTTATGATAGTTTCTGAAACTTAAGAACTGTTTTCTTTAAACTTTCTTTTTTTTTTTTCTGCCAATCTTCGTAATGGAAAAACTTAAATGAGTAGGCGCAATGTCGTAAATTTTAAGCCTAAAGTAATTTCAACTTTTATGGTTTGTCATAAAACGCAAGTACAATGAACAAGGCTCGTTTTGCACTCGGATCCCACTCGTGCGAAACCAGTGTCCTATAGGGTCATTTTGGACTATAAACTAATAGAGGTTACGGTGCTAATGGGGTGGTAGTGGGGTGGTAGAAACGATTGGAGATATTGGGATAATTGAGCTAAAAGATGGAAATAGGGTTACAGTTGGTATTGAGGTAAAAGGTAAGCTTAGAATGGAGTACGAAGGATGGTTAGTAAGGGGTTATGGGGTACAAGCTATGGTGAGAAAAGGGTAAAAGGAAAGCTTAGAAAGAGGTACGAAGATAGTTAATAAGGAGGTATCAGGTAGGGGAAAATGGGGTACTAGGTATGTTGAGAATAGGGTAAAAGGTAAGCTTCAAATAGGAAAAAATAGGAAAAAAAGCTTAGAATAGGGTAAAAGGTAAGCTTAGAATAGGGTAAAAGGTAAGCTTAGAATAGGATAAAAGGTAAGCTTAGAATAGAGTAAAAGGTAAGCTTAGAATAAGGTAAAAGGTAAGCATAGAATAGGGTAAAAGGTAAACTTAGAATAGAGTAAAAGGTAAGCTTAGAATAGGATAAAAGGTAAGCTTAGAATATAGTAAAAGGTAAGCTTAGAATAGGGTAAAAGGTAAGCATAGAATAGGGTAAAAGGTAAGCTTAGAATAGGGTAAAAGGTAAGCTTAGAATAGGGTAAAAGGTAAGCTTAGAATAGGATAAAAGGTAAGCTTAGAATAGAGTAAAAGGTAAGCTTAGAATAGGTAAAAGGTAAGCTTAGAATAGGGTAAAAGGTAAGCTTAGAATAGGGTAAAAGGTAAGCTTAGAATAGGATAAAAGGTAAGCTTAGAATAGGGTAAAAGGTAAGCTTAGAATAGAGTAAAAGGTAAGCTTAGAATAGGGTAAAAGGTAAGCTTAGAATAGGGTAAAAGGTAAGCTTAGAATAGAGTAAAAGGTAAGCTTAGAATAGGGTAAAAGGTAAGCTTAGAATAGGGTAAAAGGTAAGCTTAGAATAGGGTAAAAGGTAAGCTTAGAATAGGATAAAAGGTAAGCTTAGAATAGGATAAAAGGTAAGCTTAGAATAGGATAAAAGGTAAGCTTAGAATAGGATAAAAGGTAAGCTTAGAATAGGATAAAAGGTAAGCTTAGAATAGAGTAAAAGGTAAGCTTAGAATAAGGTAAAAGGTAAGCATAGAATAGGGTAAAAGGTAAGCTTAGAATATAGTAAAAGGTAAGCTTAGAATATAGTAAAAGGTAAGCTTAGAATATAGTAAAAGGTAAGCTTAGAATAGGGTAAAAGGTAAGCATAGAATAGGGTAAAAGGTAAGCTTAGAATAATATAAAAGGTAAGCTTAGAATAGAGTAAAAGGTAAGCTTAGAATAAGGTAAAAGGTAAGCATAGAATAGGGTAAAAGGTAAACTTAGAATAGAGTAAAAGGTAAGCTTAGAATAGGATAAAAGGTAAGCTTAGAATATAGTAAAAGGTAAGCATAGAATAGGGTAAAAGGTAAGCTTAGAATAGGGTAAAAGGTAAGCTTAGAATAGGATAAAAGGTAAGCTTAGAATAGAGTAAAAGGTAAGCTTAGAATAGAGTAAAAGGTAAGCTTAGAATAGGATAAAAGGTAAGCTTAGAATAGGGTAAAAGGTAAGCTTAGAATAGAGTAAAAGGTAAGCTTAGAATAGGGTAAAAGGTAAGCTTAGAATAGAGTAAAAGGTAAGCTTAGAATAGGGTAAAAGGTAAGCTTAGAATAGGGTAAAAGGTAAGCTTAGAATAGGGTAAAAGGTAAGCTTAGAATAGGGTAAAAGGTAAGCTTAGAATAGGATAAAAGGTAAGCTTAGAATAGGATAAAAGGTAAGCTTAGAATAGGATAAAAGGTAAGCTTAGAATAGGTAAAAGGTAAGCTTAGAATAGGTAAAAGGTAAGCTTAGAATAGGGTAAAAGGTAAGCTTAGAATAGAGTAAAAGGTAAGCTTAGAATAGGTAAAAGGTAAGCTTAGAATAGGTAAAAGGTAAGCTTAGAATAGGGTAAAAGGTAAGCTTAGAATATAGTAAAAGGTAAGCTTAGAATATAGTAAAAGGTAAGCTTAGAATATAGTAAAAGGTAAGCTTAGAATAGGGTAAAAGGTAAGCTTAGAATATAGTAAAAGGTAAGCTTAGAATATAGTAAAAGGTAAGCTTAGAATAAGGTAAAAGGTAAGCTTAGAATAGGGTAAAAGGTAAGCTTAGAATATAGTAAAAGGTAAGCTTAGAATAGGGTAAAAGGTAAGCTTAGAATAGGGTAAAAGGTAAGCTTAGAATAGGGTAAAAGGTAAGCTTAGAATAGAGTAAAAGGTAAGCTTAGAATAGAGTAAAAGGTAAGCTTAGAATAGGGTAAAAGGTAAGCTTAGAATAGAGTAAAAGGTAAGCTTAGAATAGGATAAAAGGTAAGCTTAGAATATAGTAAAAGTTTAGCTAAGAATAGGGTGAAAGGTAAGCTTAGAATAGGGTAAAAGGTAAGCTGAGAATGGGGTAAGAGGAATGGTTAGTAAGGGGTATGAGGTAGGGGATAATGGTGTACTAGGTAATGTAAGAATGGGGTACCACTTATGGTGAGGATGTGGTACCCTGTACAATGGACGAGCTACAGACTACCATTTTTCAAGTAATTTTTGACGTGAAATTAAACAACGTGAGCTTACGTCTGAGTCTTATTCTAAAGTTTAAAGACCACATTATTATAAAACAAGGGCGATTTAATTAAGGAGTCAGAATGTGTAATTTAACTTGTTTCGTCTGTTGAAGTTTGTCCCGTTAGAAATTCCATACTAACGATGTTGATAATAAACTGGAAAATACCTTTGGTGATTTTGTCCCAGGGAGAGGGGGGTCGGTTTAAACAGTTTCTACAATTGTAATATGTCAACATGTCAATTAGCTAGTTCAAAAAAGGAGAGGGCCGGGGGGGCAAATATTGTCTGACAATTAGAAAATCTCTCTCTCTCGCTTTTTCGCATTTTCCCCCTCTCGTGTTTACAAAAAGGATCAAACTGTATTCTATCTCTTGTGTGGAATTCTGCGGATAAATTGGTTATCTTTGGCTAACACATGGTGATCAGTGTAAACAAAAAAAAAGTGATTTTGGAATCGTGAACCAAGATTTTCGATATCGATCTGGCCGAGTGCGTACTGACCTTAACTATCCAACATTTCATGATTTAGACTTCGATAGGGACCTTGACGTCACGGGATTTTTATAGAATAGAAACCTCTTGACCGAGTAACTTTTACGTTTAGGTATTTCCTAAAAATACAAAAAACAAATCCCGCCTATAAATCTTAAGTTTCTTTTCTTAGTTTCCGGATGTACCCACGAGTTGATAACAAAGTTAAAATCGAAAATTCCAGAGACAAAAGTTCAAACTTGAGACATCTTAGAAAAGTTCATGCAGTTTGAAAATGCGAAATAATGCGAGAATCGAGCATTTTCACCAAAGGCGGAATTTTGATAATTCGAAGTCAAAATGCCGATCCTCCATTCCAAATAACGAAGAATTTCGAAAAACTTTTTTGCCGATAAATCGAACATTTTCTTGATACCTCCCGGTACAAGCCATTTATTGCAATTATGACTCAATATCACTCAATTCGTACCTCATTCTAAGCTTACCTTTTAAACTATTCTGAGCTTACCTTTTACCCTATTCTGAGCTTACCTTTTACCCTATTCTGAGCTTACCTTTTACCCTATTCTGAGCTTACCTTTTACCCTATTCTGAGCTTACCTTTTACCCTATTCTGAGTTTACCTTTTACCCTATTCTGAGCTTACCTTTTACCCTATTCTGAGTTTACCTTTTACCCTATTCTGAGTTTACCTTTTACCCTATTCTGAGCTTACCTTTTACCCTATTCTGAGCTTACCTTTTACCCTATTCTGAGCTTACCTTTTACCCTATTCTGAGCTTACCTTTTACCCTATTCTGAGCTTACCTTTTACCCTATTCTGAGCTTACCTTTTACCCTATTCTGAGTTTACCTTTCACCCTATTCTGAGCTTACCTTTCACCCTATTCTGAGCTTACCTTTTACCCTATTCTGAGCTTACCTTTTACCCTATTCTAAGCTTACCTTTTACCCTATTCTGAGCTTACCTTTTACTCTATTCTGAGCTTAACTTTTACCCTATTCTGTGCTTACCTTTTACCCTATTCTGAGCTTACCTTTTACCCTATTCTAAGCTTACCTTTTACCCTATTCTGAGCTTACCTTTTACTCTATTCTGAGCTTACCTTTTACCCTATTCTGTGCTTACCTTTTACCCTATTCTGAGCTTACCTTTTACCCTATTCTGAGCTTACCTTTTACCCTATTCTGAGCTTACCTTTTACCCTATTCTGAGCTTACCTTTTACCCTATTCTGAGTTTACCTTTTACCCTATTCTGAGCTTACCTTTTACTCTATTCTGAGCTTAACTTTTACCCTATTCTGTGCTTACCTTTTACCCTATTCTGAGCTTACCTTTTATCCTATTCTAAGCTTACCTTTTACCCTATTCTAAGCTTACCTTTTACCCTATTCTGAGCTTACCTTTTACTCTATTCTGAGCTTAACTTTTACCCCATTCTAAGCTTACCTTTTACCCCATTCTAAACTTACCTTTTAACCTATTCTAAGGTTACCTTTTTCCCATTTCTCACCACACTTTTTACCCCGGTATCAACATATATCTCACCAATTTAACTTGACAACTTGAAGGTTTCGTCACCCCCCCCCCCCACCATCCCATGCAACATTTTATATTAAACGAACAAACAGAAAATTGACTATTTTGATCTAATTAGGACTCGAACCCTCGTAGATTCTCAACATTTTACCGAAGGCCGCAAAACATTCCGTTCGGCCGCATCTGCTACCACATTAATAAACCGAGGTTATTCGTCATAATAGCGCCATTTCTGACCATCGATTTTCTCTAATTTAGAGTATTTATTGCTTATTTTAATAAAATTTACCTGTCAATTTGTGCTTTGTGGAGAAAAATGAAATTCCTCCAATTATCTCCGGTCAATTTTTTTGGTCAACGATACCATCGGATCGCTTTTGTCACTGCCAGACTCAAAGGTCGTGACGAGTTCAAGTTTCTTATGTAAAGCAACCGGTTTTTATAACTTACCTACTAAAAAAAAAAGTAGTCGTCGTTTAATTTATCCGATAGTTGACATCGACCTAGAGTGAGTTATCATCCGTTTCCCCCTCAGGGTCGCCATAACCTAAATTTCGTCCAATTGACTAGATAACATAAATTCCAAGAACGGTCAGAGACCAAACGGTTCATTTCACAATAACGTCGCCCACCTCAAAAACGTGTTTATTTCCATTATTTTTTCCCGTATTCGGTATAAATTTAATTAAAATATTGACAAGAAACAACGTTTTTGTTGTTTTCTACCAAAATCTACATTTTGGACTTTCAAAGGACCTACGCTGTATATGGTGAAAATATGGTAAAAATCGGTAGATTTCTACAAAAATCTTCATTTTGGATAGGCCCTACGCTGTTTATGGTGAAAATATGGTAAAAATCGGTAGTTTTCTACCAAAATCGCCATTTTGGACCTCCTAAGTCCCTACACTATAGATGGTGAAGATCGGTGGTTTTCTACCAAAATCTCTATTTTGTATTTCCTAAGGCCCTAAACTGTATATGGTGAAAATATGGTAAAAATCGGTAGTTTTCTAGCAAAATCTCCATTTTGGACCTCCTAAGGTCCTACCCTGTATATGGTGAAATTTGGTGAAGATCGGTGGTTTTCTTCCAAAATCTCCATTTAGGACCTTCAAAGGCCCTGCCCTGTATATGGTGAAAATATGGCGAAAATCGGTGTTTTCTACCAAAATCTCCATTTTGGACCTCCTAAGGTCCTACAATGTATATGGTGAAATTTGGTGAAGATCGGTGGTTTTCTACCACAATCTCCATTTAGGACCTTCAAAGGCCCTGCCCTGTATATGGTGAAAATATGGCGAAAATCGGTGTTTTCTACCAAAATCTCCATTTTGGATTTCCTATGGCCCTACAATGTATATGGTGAAAATATGGTAAAAATCGGTAGTTTGCTACCAAAATCTCCATTTTGGACCTCCTAAGGTCCTACCCTGTTTATGGTGAAATTTGGTGAAGATCGGTGGTTTTCTACCAAAATCTCTATTTTGTATTTCCTAAGGCCTTACCCAGTATATGGAGAAAATTTGGTGAAGATCGGTGGTTTTCTACTAAAATCTCCATTTTGGACTTCCTAATGCCCTACCCTGTATATGGTAAAAATCGGTGTTTTCAACATAAATCTACATTTTGGACTTCCTAAGGCCCTACTCTGTATATGGTGAAAATTTGGTCTGATCAAAGGTTAGATTTACCCTATGGGGTCTCCTTGACCCCTTCCCAAAATCCAGAATTTGAGGGTAATACAATAACTTTCTTTTTGACTTAGTTAAAAATGATAAATTATCATAAAAATTGGCTCAGGTTTGTTTAGTAGTTGTTAATTCGATACCACAAATCTTGTCTCAGTTACAACATTTATACGATTCCAAGTCGCATCTCCAAAATCTAATTCGAAGAGGGTTGCTTTTCACTTGAGCCCCTACTTTCCCTCAGGCTAACATCCCTGATCCTGAGTATTATATTTGAATAACGTCCCGCTCTTATCGTCCTCCCGCCAGTTATCTTCTTTTATACAGATTCCGGAATATCCTCCAATTCTCCTTTGTTCAACTCTAAAAACCGACCTTTGAAACAAGGGAGTTCAATTAACGCTCTTAGTAAATTAATCTCAAAATACTGGTTCACCGATTTAAACCTTTTTGTTTAATTTTCCACGCCGTTTCCTATTAATTTATTATTACAAGAGCCGACTATAAACCCACTCGGAAAATCGCACCTTCCTATAATAATGTAGTTCCTATAATAATGGAGGACCCAATTTGAATGAGTAGATTCATTAAAACATCCTTTTTTCCTCTTTTAAAACGTATTTTATTACTTGTAATTACACCTTTTCTATCATTATAAAGAAAATTTTCTCCAAATTTCAAGTCGATAGGTAAACTTGAAGATGAGAAAAAGCGAAGTCCATTTTGGGTTGAATATTTCCATTTAGATACCTACATTGGGTTTAATTAGGGGACAGCCATGGACAACATAGATCAAAGGTTCCCAAACTTGTAGGTTTTGAATGTCAACTTTGAGGTTTTCGAAGAAAATTTCGGATTTAAAATGTTGATTTTGAGCTTTTGATTGATTGATAAGCCTTTTATTTTATTTTTTATTTTTACAATAATTCCACTAAAAACCACCACCGAGTTGTCTCTTTAAAGATGATTTTGAGGTTTTTGACAAAAATTTGTCTCTTTAAAAATAATTTTGAGATTTCTGACAAAAATTTGGCTCTTAAAAGTTTGATTTTGAGGTTTTTGACGAAAAATTGTCTCTTAAAACCATGATATTGAGGTTTTTGATATAAGAAATTCCACTTAAAATGGTGATTTTTTTTTTTAACGAAAAATCGGCTCTTAAAACCTTGATTTTGAAGTTTTTGATGAAAAATGTCTCTTAAAACCATGATTTTGGGTTTTGACGAAAAAATTCTCTTAAAAGTCTCCCCAATTCCCCCAACCGTTCCAAGACTCTAGCCACTTTACCCCTCAAATACCCCAATTACTCCAAAAATTCTCCCATTTCCCTCAACTATCCCCAAATCCTCCCTCTATGATTTAACCCCCATTTGTCATTCTGACCAACCAAGCCTTTAGAAAAAAAAATATTTACTTTTATATAAAAATTTATATTTCCCAAGAAAGTATTCGATATGACCTTTTATCCGGCTTAAAGCTTGAAAAGCACTAAAACCCCTAATCCCCTCCTTCTAGTCGCAAAAATTGTTTATAAACTTATAGAAAATATAATTTTGTCATGCTTTGAGGTCGCTAAAAAAAATAAAATAAAAATAAAAATCATGTTAATTTTAAATGGGGTTGAAACGAACGTTTAGCCAGCGGTGTAGATTGAACAAACAAGCCATTGAATCTAATTCAATTAATTCTAATTACATGAGATGAAGGGGTTCGACGCTTTTATTAGGTAGATAGGTGTTCAGGTAAGTAGATTTTATTTTTATTTTTTTAATCGAGTTCTCCATTAACCTAGTTGTGAAATTCAATACGGGTAACCAGCATTATTCCTTATCAAACAAAATTTGGACTCAGGATTGCCAGCGCATGGTCAAAAATGGATATTTCTTTCAAATAAAAAGTGACATCACAAACAAAATTTATTCTTTACAATACCATGAGGAAAGAATCATAATTACCCAAAAACCTCAAAATTAACGTTTTAAGACACAATTTTTTGTCATAAATTTTTAAAATTAACTTTTATGAGAGAATTATTTTTCATCAAAAAACCTCAAAATCAATGTTCTAAAAGACAATTTATCGTCAAAAACATCAAATCTTTTTTCGTCAAAAACCATAAGATTTGCATTATTTGAGAACCAATTTTTCATCAAAACCTTAAAAATTAAGAGATTTTAGGAGGGAAATTTTCGCCAAAAACCTCAAAATCAAAATTTATAAAGTCAAATTTTTTCTGAAAAAACCTCAAATCAAGGTTTTAAGGAACTTTTTTTTTCATAAACCTTAAAATCAAAATTTTAAGGGAAAATGTTTTTGTCATAAACTTGAAAATCAACTTTTAAGAGAGAATTATTTTTCATCAAAAAATCGTCAAAAACGTTTTTCATCAAAAAACCTCAAAAACGTTTTTGTCAAAAACCTCAAAATCAACGTTTTAAGGCTCTTTTTTGTCAAAAAGCATAAAATTTACATTATTTAAGAACCAATCTTTCATCAAAAACTTTAAAATCAAAGTTTTATAAAGCCAAATTTTCGTCAAAAACCTAAAAATCAAAGTTTTAATAGACAATTAATTGTCAAAAACCTCAAAAGCAACGTATTAATTCTTTTTTTCGTCAAAAACCGTAAAATTTACATAATTTGAGAACCAATCTTTCATCAAAAACCTCAAAAACAACGTTTTAAGGGACAGTTTTTTTGTCAAAAACCTCAAAATCAACGTTTTTAGAGACAATTTATCATGAAAAACCTCAAAGTCAACGTTTTAAGAGACAAATATATCCTCAAAATCAACGTTTCAAGCGACAATTTATCGTCAAAAACCTCAAAATCAACGTTTTATTTCTCTTTTACGTCAGAAACCGTAAAATTTACATAATTGGAGCACCAATCTTCAATCAAAAACCTCAAAATCAACGTTTTTAGAGACAATTTTTCGTCAAAAACCTCATATTGACGTTTTGAGAGATAATTTTATTTTAATTAAAGACACAATTTTTCATCAAAAACTTCAAAATCAACGTTTTAAGAAAAACTATTTATTGCACAATTTTTTATTTTATTTATTTTAAACAAAATAAAATGCTTTAAAACATATTTTAATGAAAAAGAACAAGGGAAACAAAACTTAAAAATAAAGTGTCCTTTTTATCCCACATAGTGACGCGTAATTTCATATAAAGAAAAAGAGAAAAAGAATAAAGAAAAAGACCCAAAATCTGAAAGTGGTGGGAGGGGGGAAAAAAAAAGTAGTGATTCATTCCCCGGTTTATTTCATTTCAAATGCGACCCCTTTTCAAAACAATTCTCATTCATTTAATGTTTCGAGACTTTTTTTCAACTTTTTTTTTTTTTCCGAATACAAAAACTTTTGGGATAAAACCTCAAACCACATAAAACATTTATAAATTAACATTTTAGGTAAAACGAGAGAAAATCGTCGATAAACTTTATTTAAACATTTCAACTACAAATAAATCACGATTTTAGAATATTTGGGAGTATTAAAAATTATTAGAGGCGAGTTTTTCCCTCGATTTCGCCCTCAGATTTACGGTTATTACTCGCAGATTTAAGGAACGTCGCCGATTAAACTACCGCTGTTTCAAACCCATTTTGACGAATGGACCATTCGACTATAATTTCCGATGGTTTCTCCCAACCCCCTTTTATTTTATTCTCCCAGCCGCCTACTTGTCCTTTTATTAAGCTGTAAAGGAAGGACATAAAAAGGTAAATAAAATAAGAACCGCGTTTTATGTTTTAAAACATTTTGTGGGCTATTGTTAATTTCCGGAACTCTTTCAAGTTTGAGCTCCACTAGTCACACTAGATTTTTTTCTGCAATATCTCGAAAATCGTTGGTCGTAGACGAAATAATTATTAGTACAAAATTAAATATAATTAAATTTGCTATACTTTTGAGCAAATATAATTTTTTCGTAGGACCAAACGTATCTGAGCTACGAGGTCGCAAAAACAAAAAAAAACGGGGATTTCTATTTTGACCTCTGGACAGAAGACGTCATCTAATCAAAAAAGTGTACTTAATAAAAGTTGTAGAAAATTCAATTTTTATTTAAAATCAATATCGAGAAGCAATTAACGATCAATAGGACAAAAAGGGGGTAAATTAAAAAGTTTCATTCAATAAAATTCAAATTTCGAAAAATTTTATAAACACAAAATTAAAGAGTATTAAATTTTCTACAAATTTGACCTAGTAAGATTTTTTGTAGGACCAAATGTTTCTGAGCTACAAGGCGGCAAGGCCTTCTGGAGTAAAAAATTGTTTTTTAAATTGACCCCTTCCCATTCATGTTGATCGTTAATTGCTTCTTGATAGTGGATTTTAAAAGGAAATTGAATTCTCTACAACGTTTACTTACTACGCTTTTTTGATAGGATATCCCCTTCTTTGATTTTTTCCGACTTTTCTAAAATTTGACTTTTTTCATAGCAAAAACTCAAAAATCCCGCTTTTTTTGTAGACCCGTAACTCAGGAACGGTTAGTCTTACAAAAAATCTTATTAGATCAAATTTGCAGAAAATTGTATGGGCTTTAATTTAATTTTATAAAATTTTTTGAAATTTCAATTTTTGAATGAAACGTTTTTTTGAAATGTTTTTAAATTTACCCCCATCTCTGCCTATTGATCGTTAATTGCTTTTTAAGAGTTGTTTTTTAAAGGTATTTGAATTCTCTACAACTTTTATTAAGTACACTTTTTTGATTAGATGACGTCTTCTGTCCTTTAGAGGTCAAAATAGAAACCCCGGTTTTTTTTGCAACCTCGTAGCTCAGAAACGTTTGGTCCTACGAAAAAATTATACTATTTCAAAATTATAGAAAATTTAATTATCTGTAATTTTGTACTAATACTTATTTCGCCTACGACCAACGGTTTTCGAGATATTACAGAAAAAAAAGTCAAAGCACACGGGTTTCGGTAGGGGACTTTTTTGTGGTTAATCAGGGGACCTACCCATACACATTTCCATAGATGAAGAAAATACCTTATTTTTTTCACCCCCAGGCTTGGACTACACATGGTTTAGGACTTTTTGTTTAAAAATCATCGTAGGATTTGAGTTTCTCAAAATGATAAATCATGTCCCGAGTAGCTCTTATCTCGTAGCCTCTCAAAATGAGATTTCTGACAGGGCCTTCATGTTCTTGTCGTGGACTACCGGAGATCGTATCGGACCGTACAGAAAGATATTCAGAAATTCGATAAAATCTTTTCAAAAATTAACAACCTGACGTTCACAATTCGAAAGATCATTCGTCTTCGTGGGATTTTATAAACACAAATGATTGTGCAAATGAAAAATGAAGTCGGGAGTTAAAAAAGTTGATTTATTGCTATTTTATTCTGTTATCTTTTCATATTTTTGCCCTAAAACGGTTTGACGGAGCGGGAAATCTTCCGATTTATTAAATAAAAATGAAAGATCGTTTGTTTCCTTTGTACTGATGGAGAAAGTCTTTTTTTAGTTCGAAACCAGGGTTGTAGGGGGCAATACTTTTTTTCCCTCCTTCTAAACCAAAATTTCCCCTTTTTCAGTTTTTCAAGAATTTCAAAGAAAATTATGATTTTCCTATGTTTTTTGGGACGAGGAACACGAATCTGAAGTTAGTTTCGAGATAAAAGCAACAATGCCCTTAAAATTTGTGAAAAAAATGACCATTTTTCGAGTGTGTGTGGATTGTTTTGTTAAACTAGTAAAATATCGAAAAATGAAATATGAAGTTTCCATAGAGATTTTTATCACTTTCTGTTTCTTCGAGGGTCGAGGGCTTCACCTAGTGTGCACTTCACTTTTTGTCTCCTCCACTCAAAAAACACTGAAAACCATTTAAAGAAGGATCGATAAATAGTTTAAACAATGTAAATTTTCCGTTCAAAATTCGCATCTGAGAAATTAACGTTCATGAAACACACTCGCTTAAAATTCTCGGAAAGCGCCCTCGCCCCTTTTGATTCAACTATGGAAATTTAATAATATATCAACCGAGATTCAAAGGCCGCGTTTTAATTGCATCTTAGAATACACGTTTAGACGTTATTGACTCGTTAACTTCTAAAACTTGAGTTTGAAAAAAGAATGTAAAAACGCATGAAGACCCTCAAGTGGCTATTTGTACGTTCGAGTGAAGAAAAGAAAAGCATGAAAGACATCGCGAAATAATGGCAACTCTTCAACGGTCCCCCTCCGACTTCTATTCGATTGTTTACAAAAGAATGTTACAAAAAAAAAAATTGAAATTTTAAAGTCAAATCTGGTAGTTAGGTATGAAAATGGGATCCCTATAATATAATTTTAAGGGTGATAATCTGTATTTTTCTAACAAAATATAGATTTCGTTCTCAAAATCCCTGGTTCGAGGGTAATCCAATAACTTTCTTTTTAAAGTTCATAAAACTCCCTAAAAAACATAAAATATAGAACAATTTTAAGTAAAGCGTATATAATTTATTTCACTTTATAGCTATAATATGAGATTAATAAAAAGGAAATTCAATTATAAGCACCGTAGTTCTCGAATTTATTTCAAACTTTACTCGACCTGTATTGCTAAAATATATTATGTTACCGAGGCAGGATCTTAAGAAATAAAATAAAATTTAATTAAATTTGTTTTTTCAAATCCGTTAAAAATTTAATTTTTAGATTGAACATCGTAAAATAAAATTAAAAATATGGGACATCTACAGAAGTACAAAAACAAACTAATTTTGAATAAAATCCAAATTTGCTATATTTCGGGGTAAAAAAATTAAAGACTATTGGTAAGGTAAAAAAAAAAAAAAATGCCCAAAAACCGACTTTTGATTCATGTTTTACCCTTAAAATATTCAAAAACCTTATTTTGGATAAAATAAAATAAAAATGTTAATTTTCAGGTCAAAAATGTGAAAAATCGACCCCCCGTTGGGAAGGTAAAAAATGTTTTTTTTATCCAAAATTTACTTCAGATTTTTGTTTTTCACCTAAAAAATAGTCAAAAACTTGATTTTGTATGAAATCCAAAAATGAAAATTTTCGGGTCAAAAATGACCCCCTCTGGTAGGGTCAAAATTTAAGGTTTTATGAACCAAAAATGACTTTAGATTCATATTTTTTCCCTAAAAAATTGTTAAAACATTATGAAAACTGTTGAGTCGAAAATGGAAAATAAGGTCCTCCCTTATTCGAGGTCGAAATGAAGGTTTTCATAACCCAAAAAAGACTTTACATTAATTTTTTTTTTTCTCTAAAAACAGTCAAAAACCATTTATTGGATGAAATCAAAAAATGTAAATTTTCTGGTCGAAAATGTGGACACCTTTGGGAAGGTAAAAAAGGTTTTGTTTTTTTTCTTTTTTTTTTTTTCAAAATTGACTTTAGATTTGTGTTTTTTACCTAAAAATTAGTCAAAAACCTGATTTTGGATGAAATCAAAAAATTAAAATTTTTGGGTCAAAAATGTAAAAAGGGTCCCCCTTAGGTAGGGTCGAAAGGAAGGTTTTCAGAACCCAAAATGACTTCAGATTCATATTTTTCCTCTAAAAAACAGCCAAAAACCATTTTTGGATAAAATAAAATAAATAATAACAGTTTCGATTTTCGAAAATTTATCTTGAAAACTTTTTTTTTTTTAATATTGTTTCACGCAATTTAAGCCCATAACTAACATTTTTGGGCCAATTTTTTCTCTTAACTTAAAACTGTTCGAAAGTTTTTTATGAGACCAATTTTCACTCACCGATCGTTATTTGTATCGATGAAATTGCCATTTTTTGTTATTTTTGGCCTAAAGAGGACAATTAGGTGGGTAAAAGTTCATTTTTCCTCTTCAAAATATTCAATATTATGTCTATTATGGAGGAACGACAAAAAAAATTTTTTTTCTTGCAATTGCATTTTCAAGGTAAAAAATTAATTTTCGAGTCTGGGTTAAAAAACCAATTTTTTCCAACATTTTTTTTTTACGACGTTACCTTAGATTGCGAACTCGATTGAATTTTTGAGCTCTTGAGCGGTCGGGTGTTGCTTGGCGGGAGAAGAGACTAAAACTGGAATTCTAGCCTTAGGGTGAGACTCCCCCCTCCTTCGTCCGGGAACGCCACCGCCCGCCCCCGGTCACTACCAACCCCTCCACTTAATAGAATTCAAGCCTACCTCAAGAATTAGTATCGAGTGATATTATAAAGGCGAAAATTACCCTCCAGGGTATTCTCGACGCGTAATATTTAACAGAGGCCTCCCAGATAATCTTCCAACAGGTTATTCGATATAAACACTCATTAAATTTTTAAATAACGACATCGGTTTCCTTTTCTGAATAGTTTATACCCAACTTCGTAATAATCGTCCTAATTATTCAGTGTCCAAGTCCACCATACTAACTTAACTTATCAATTTTTAATGAACTCCATTAAAACAACCTGTTTTAAAATTCCAATTTCGTCCAAAACAAATATTATTTAAGACACGTAATCTCTAGAAAAATTTCAAATTGTTCAAAGGGTAGTGCAAATCTTGTTAAAACTTTCGTTTTCCCATCAAGTAGGGAAAAGAAAAACGTCTGTAAATAAACTTTTCATTCCTTGAGAATATGAATTCATTAAAATAATTATTTGTGTTTGAAATTATTGGTTAAAAATTGAAAATCGAAAGGCGAGAAAATGCACTTGAATGATTTTGAACTGTGAGAACAGGAAGGGAAATTGGGTTAATGGATTATAATTCGTTTAAGCGTTGACGTCCGAACTAAACTTGACGGTTCCGAGTATCCGAAAGTCCCCTTTTGACAACTAAAACCAAACAAGGTCCTAAATGCTTTTGTGAATATCCTGATTTCGTTAACGTGGGTTTAAACTTCGTAAACGTCGGGCAACCGTTCGGAATTTCCCTTTTCCATCTTTTATGAACCATCTAATGAAGCTATTGGTGAGGATATGGAGGTTTTCGGGTTGTGAGTGTCGCTGCGGGGTCCGGGGGTGAAGTTTTCAAAATGACGCCAAGGGGAGCATTGAAAACGAGGGCACATCATCAGGGTCTTTGATGTGCGAGGAAATATTGTTTATAATGCGTGCTGTTCCACGATATTGAGATCCACGATTCGGTAATCCACCCACGTTGTAGTTGAGTGGCCCCGGGTTGAGTGGTCCGAACACGTCAAAATTTGTTACCCCGGTACGAACACGCTCTGAATTGTAGCGTATGTCCTGTTCTTCTTTGTCTAGTCTCCCTACCGCGGGGGGCTAAATCTGAAACGTTTCTAGATTTGTTTACCTCCTCGGTTTACTCGAC